>JACEOJ010000201.1:240580-378760 GCA_013761285.1 Campoletis sonorensis
TCTCTCTCTCTCTCTCTCTCTCTCTCTCTCTCTCTCTCTCTCTCTCTTTGCCTCGCTCACCCTCTCACCCTCTATGGCAAGTTTGCGCAATAACGAACACGTTGACAAATAGTTTTTAATAGTAAACGCCCACGTGCATATATAAATCCCACACAGGAAATCTGGGAACTCGATTTCTCAATTGGCTTTTCAGTATTATTTTATCGCATATAACATTCGTTGTGTATAGATATGACGATTGAGTTTACGAACCGATCTCGCAGGTTGTAAACAAGAAATAAAATATCCCTATCCTCGTTACATAGTTATACGTGTATGAGCATTGTAAAAAATAAATGCTCTATTTACGATATTTTTAATGACAATATAACAAAGCTACTAAATGATATTCGAATCGTTCTGTGCTCAATTTACTACGATCAATAGGCGTACTTTCAAATTTTTATGAAAATCGGTTCATTTTCTTTAAAAATCAATGATATGCTTATCAATTAAAAAAATTATTGATCAGGTAATTAAAAAACCGTTATAGGAACTTTGTGGCAGACCGACTGTGTACAAATTCATTATGCCATTGAAAATTTTGGTAAACGTCAAACTTCAAATTCACCGATGTAGGTATTTACCAAAAAATTAAGTTGTGACATTTATGATTTTTTTGTCGAGTCATCGTGCAAAACGGTTTTAAATCAAACCCAATCAAGGGATGAGAATGAAATCATCGAAATTATTCTTGAAGCGTTTTCTTCCAAATTCCACGTGAGAAAAATCCGTTGAATCGTTCCACCGAGTTGAAACGTTTAAAATTTCTTGATTTTTACAATTTTCAGAGGAAACAAACTTTCAAGAAATTTTTACACGACTTCAGGTTGATTTGGAAGTTCGAGTAAGTAAATAAAAAACCATGCGATTGAAAAGTTGCTTCCTAACAAAAATAGAATCGCCAAGAATCGAGTGTGGAACAGAGCGAAGGTAAAGAAACTTTTATGTAGTCCGGAGCTATTTAATTTCGCCATAAACGTAATATTATAATCAGGCAAGAAATTGGCGACAGGATCGTTGAATGTTGCAAGATGAAAAGAGAAAAGGGCAAAAAAATGGCAGAAAACGAAAGAGGAACAGAATGAAAAAGAGTGAAAGACGAGTTGCGATTTTTCTACCATTTTTCCAAGCAATGCTGCTCGTTCGTGGTTCTCCAACTGCCGGAACTAATGGACCGTAAGAAAATAGTGCCAAGGTTGTTTTAGGACGATAGATCTTTGCATAGAAACGCGAACATACGTGAAAGTCTAAATGTATTTAAAAAAAAAAAAAAAAATCAAGAATCTTCGCAGATAGTTGCCTTGATCAAACAGCAGTCGACGGATCGAATAAATACATCGTCGTCTGTCACTTCATTCCATTTCATATCCGTTTTTCATATTACGTTCATAAAATACATAAAAATTGAATTTCGTCATAGCCTTTTTGCGGTCTACGTAATTGGTTCGATAACAAGTCACATTCGCGGTTCAGGATTCACGTTAAATTATGACTCTGAAGGCTTTACGTTCTTTATCGTAATGCTTTCGAGAATTCGCGATAAAGAAAAAAACAAAAGAAAGAACAACAACTATGTGAATCAAGTAGTGTGGAAAAAATAAACGAAAATAAATTAAAGAATTGAGTTAGTTTAAGCAAAATGTTCAAATTTCAGCGCCTATAACGGCCATGAAATTTAACGATATAGTAATTGATATCGTGGTAAATTCGGAATTATTAGTCTCGAACTAAGAGAAAAAATTAAGTCACAATGGAGGAGAGTTTAGAGGCAATAAATAAAAGGATCACAGCTCGATAGACTGAAAGACAAAGAAAGAAAGTTTCGGACGTCACGGCGGCTTATCGATATAATTATCGTAACATAATATCACGCCTATCCGATAGTTCGAGCCAATAACACCACGCGGTTTGCCATTCGCTACGCTAACGAACTACGTTTCGAACATTGATTGTTATTCGTCTCGTATCCAAATACTATAAATTTATCAATAATCAAACTAAAAAAAAAAGTAAGTCAGCGTTAAAAAGTTGTCAAGTGCAAGTTGGTCGCATTTGAATGTGAAAAAAAACCGAAACACTCGTTTGGTAAAAAACAAAAACCTAAAATAACTCTTAAAGCGAATTAAATCCTAAAAATCTTGCAAGTCGAAAAAGGATTTCGACGATCTCTTAAAAGGACAGAGTGTATTACAGCTTTTCCTATCGTCGAAAGAATCCTCATTCTAAAAAACAACCAATCATTTCCGACGACGATAAAAGCAATTGAAAAATAAATGATCGATATTCGTATAATTCGATTATGTAAATAAAATATTGCGATGCACCGAGAACAGAGTGCGTTTTGCGCGAGAGAGAGCGAGAGAGGAAAAAACAAGGAAAGAGCATGAAAAAAAAGGTGAATAAAGTGTACTCGGAGATTATAACATATTGCAAAATGTATTCAAAGTATATAAAAGTCGTATAGGTGATGTCTGACTACAGCACAAACGGTGAGAGCACTCACTCCCTAGTACAGAGTGCATTGCTAACATACTATGATATTATTGTTATTATTATTTTTTTTTTTTACCATTATCATGATTATTATATACGTGAGATATAACAGTGTAAAGCTCAGTAAATGCGAGTATGTGTTAGTAAGCAAACGGCACGCAAGAAAGGGGCTTCGATCGGCCAGGTGCAGGCGCGTCGAGGGACTCCCCCTGATTTTCCGGCACGTGAACCCTTGTGAGCTCTCAGCAGCAAACTTACCGAGACTGACTCTTTTTTTTCTCGTTTTTTTCTCTCTCTTTCTCTTTCTCTCTCTCACACACTCACACATACAAACTCTTTCACTTTTTCTCTCTTCCTCACACAGTCGAGTCCCCTTTCCCAAATAGAAAAGAAAGAAAGAGAGAGTATAAATGCATTGGGGTCCTGGTGCAACTCGTTGCAACGACATGCGAGCAAACAGACTTGAACGTGATGCAGCAGCCTTCGCGCTTGGTGGATTATAACCACAAGCATATGTGGACGAGCTCTCGTGTTAATGTGGGTGTGTTTTTTGTTTTTTTTTTTCTTTTCAACGAAATAGCAATCGACCACTTGAGCTAAATTGAAATAAGTCTTGGCTAATAATTTGAGAATTATTAATTATCGTTGCTATTAAAATTTTCATATAGATTATACGAATGGAACTGTTTTTTTTTTGTTGCTATTTTCATGCAGCACTGCACATCGATTGGCAATAAATTCTAATTTACATAGGAATATATGAATGAGAAATATAAAAAATAAATGTAGGGAGAATAAAAAAAACGAAAATGAAAAGAGAATTTGAATAACGAATCATCATCAGTCGTGAATTAATCATTTTCATCGAATATGCCAATATGATTAATGTATTTGAGAATAAACTCGTCACTCAAACGGAAGAGCTCCAAATTGAAAAGTACACCAATACCACATTTATATTCGTAAATGTGTTTAATAGAGGAAGAAGAAATGGTTGGGATTTGATGCGTGAGCTTTTCGAGAGCTCAACTCGTTTGGCGAGCCGTAAATTTAGTTGGCGATGTTTTCGCGCCCGAATACGACAACGACGACGACGACGACGACGACGACGACGAGGACCAAGACGACAATTTGGCACGTGTCTACGAAAAATAGTAAAGCACGATAGTCCGAGCTAGAATGAGACGAAGAGACAAGAGGATTAAGTGAGGAAGGAAAACGAGAGGGAAAATGAGGAACAACGAAACGACGAGAATGAGAGGAAGAGAGAAAAAGAGGGAGAGCAAAAGGGAAACAAACAGACGGACAGACGGAGGACGGATGACACAGAGGAAAGAGAGAAGTCAAAGTTAGTATGTAGTGGTTGACGAGAGAAAAGAGGCTTAACGAAACTAAAGAGAAAGTTATGAGCAACAACTAAAAAAAAAAGCAACATTTTTCTAACTGCATTGGCGCTGAGAACCACGCAACATTCTGCAGTTTGTCCTCTTTCCTTTTTTTCGTCCTCTTTCGTTAAGTACAAACCAAGCTTGTACCAAAGACATAAGGAGCGAGAGAGAGGGAAAGACTTCGAGGAGTCTCGCACACGCCAAACTCATGGCGCCTATTTATATCGTGAAGAAGGGCGGTCTTAATGAGTCTAGGAACTGTCACACCGAGTGAGATACGATCTTCAGTTGGAATATCCACGAAAACGAAGATTTTGGAAGGAAGAATCATAAAGGCCATCATCAAATAAATACAAACAATATTTGTACACGTACCATTTTTAAACATTAAACATTTAGTGAAATATTGACTATAAAACTTTTCATCAAGCCCGAAGTGTTAAAAAATCATAAATCGATCGATATAAATAACGAACATTAGGAACTTTGGAAAATTTCTTTTCTCCAGAACGAAATCAATGAAAATTCGATTAATGAAACAATCGTTCGAGTTGAATAATTACGAAAAGTGTAACGAAAGTACAGAACGCAGACATTCGATTTCGCTTCAAATCTCGATTGATGTTATAATCCTGTTTAGTCAGAAAAGTACATAAACGAAAATATGGGTGCAAAGATAAATTGACAATAATTTGTATAAAAGCCAATAACGCCGAACGAACGACTTGATCGTATTACTGTTTCGAGCAAACGCATCTGCCCGTTCCATTCAATCAATAAATTCTCAGTTATGATTTGTTTATGCAAGTTATCATTACACAAAATCTATCGTAAACAATGTACGATGAGTTATTGAAATAATTCCAAAGACATTAATAATATTCAAATATAATTTAAATGTTTACATTGACTATTGAAACGAATAAAACTTTGCAATAAAACAAAAGTAATATTTACTTTACGAAATATGTACAATGTATAAAATTAGTATGAATGAAATGGATGACGAAAAATCTGAGCTGATTTGATCTTTCAAACGCAAGTGTATCAGCGGCGCATATTACACACGGCTTGCGAATTCTCGTCACCGGAACTCTTTCTTTCTCTCTCTCTTTCTCCTTCTTTCTGGATCTTGAAATAGAACGATTATAGTGATCACGTGAGCGTAAGTTCGCCTCGTCAAGAATTTCGAGAGAGGACAGAAAGAAATGGGGAACCCTTGGCCCTGGGTAGCCGACGTAAATTTTATCGAACAGGTGTGTGACGGGCCATAAATTTGTTATTTATTTTGTAAATAAAATGGAGACAAAACAATCTCGCAATTTGTACTAAATATATATTCTGTGGTACAATTTTCAAAAATCGTTTTATCAAGTTCAGGAATAAATATATTTTATAAACATAAATTTACGTCATCTCGAAATATAGTGATATTCGGCGATGTTTGCAGTCGTGTTTTATTAACGTTTTGGGAAAAACAAATGGATTAAGGAGTTACCATTGGTTCCTCGGGAACGAATTAAAAAAAAACGACCTCGAGTATTCTAATTTATGTCGATTATTCAAATGTTTCATTGTCATTGTTTCTAACGTGCTGCAATCGTGGTAATTAGTAATTAGCTAAAGAATGAAATATAAACTAAATAAAGAATAAGATCGCAACCGATTCGGGAATCGTAGAAAAGTGAGGTTAGGTTTATCAACCGCTTCGGCTGTTATGTCAAATTCATGTCCATGTCAAATATGTCGGTGACGTTCCCGATTTGATCAAAAATTCAAATAAATACCAAAACTGTAAACATTTAATCTTTCATTGACTTAATTCATAAGCCGATATTTTCTGTCAATGAAAAACCCTTGACTTCTTAACGAAAAGTCGTGATGATCGTGCGTCCTTAAATAATACAGTATTTTTTTTATTTCGGACATAATTAATGGAATATTTAATCGACTAAAATTGTTAATTTTTACGATAACAAATAGCGACAATGTCCGTAGAATGAAGAGAAATAAAATTTCGTCGAAAATTTCCATTGTGAATTTATAGAGGCCGAGATAATAAAACGTCAAGTAAAATAGACACGTAGCAATCTGGAAAATTGTAATAACGATAGCAAAGATTGAAAAACGACTAGAAATAGAAAAGACAAAAATAAAAGTAAAGATAGGATGAAAGCAGCACGGGCCACATCGCGAAGCAGGCAATTCTCAAGTGTTGAGATGATAGAAAAAAAGACGAGAGTGTGACACCGGTTTTGTAATAATACAAGCAGAAGGACGAGGCCAGCCTGATCAACCTGGTCAGCTGAACGACGGAGCGAGATTATTCTTGGATCGATGACTTATCAATAGCCGGAAATCTCTTTTTCTCTCGCTCCCACTCTCCTGACGCCAGTGGTAGCCTGCCACCGGTTGCTTCGCTTACGAATATTCCGCTCGCTCGAATGAATAACAAAACGTCAACAAGACACATCTTAATTATTATGTTACACTGCCCTCTTATCCGCCCGAGGAAAATAAAACTCTTCCTATTTATAACGAAATTATTTTCGTACTGAATTTTCCTCGGAATTTTCCAAAACAATCTTTTTCCACTGTTTGATTAATTTAACAAAAAAATAATAATGTATTCCACGAAGTTTGCATCACCGAAACTTAAAAATATTTCATTACAACATGAGACTGACATTTTAATATAACTTTAGAAAATACGAATAACAGAGGTTTTTAAATTTTCTTACAATAGCGAAAAAACGAATGAGAAGCAAAGTGGACGATTTTGAAAAAAGAATGTAATTCTTGTGTAATTAAAAAAATGAGGAAACGTTTGCTCTTCATTTGCTGCATTTTTCTCTCGAGTCACGAACAGCAATTGTTTTGTTGTTTTTTTTGTTTCTAATATTTTGATATTCTATCGAAAATCAATGAAATAAACTACGAAAACGAAGGTTCTGGAAAATCAGGAAGACTTTTGCCTCAGCCTTTATTTGCTGAATCCTTAAAATGGGCTCGTAATTTACAACTGCGAAATAATTCAGTTTGGACGTGCCAAGCAATTTACGATATAGTGTGGGCTGTCATTTTTGTTAGCGTCGAAGCCAGTTGCGAGAATGTTGCAACGAGTGGGAACACTCTATCGACAGGAAGAATTCCAATCGAGAAATAAATAGAACACCTGGCAAACGAGCATACATTAAGTGAGAGCAATTTTTGGGGCGTGAGTCACGAAACAATGGATAAAAAAAGCGATTTCACCTGGAAATAGGGGGAACGAAAAAAATGTAGCATTTTTGTAAAATTGAAATATTCTCTTCGTTCCTTCCAATTGTGATTGGTTTGAAATTAAAAAATCCTGTGATAATATGACGAGAAAAAATGTCATACGTGAGAAAATTATTTTCAACTAAAATAATTGACTTTCGATTCTAACTTTTTTGCCCAAGTCGGCAGATACTTTTTTTTCTAAACCGTAAAAGAAAATAAAGTTTCCATAATTGTATAAGGCATCGAAAAAAATGGTTGAAATAACGAACCAACACAAGTGTATCGACTATTAATAAGCATTACGAAACAAGTGAATCATTCGGTACAAACATTTGAGAGGACAAATAATGAAGGATGATATTATCATAAATATATCGCGTGTACAAAAATATACTTTGGATTAATTTATGTATCAAGTGTTTTTCACACAAGCGAAGATATGCGTGGATCACGATGCAAAAAATCGGGGTGGGGGAAAACGTGGCTTTTTCCATTAAAACTTATTGTTGCTCCTGTAGTTTGATCAAATTTAAACTTAAAAAAAAGAAACAAAGTAATGTAGTTGATAACCATGTTTGAGCAGCAGCCAATGACCTTTTTTTTGCGAATCCTAGTTAGATTGTCTGATAAAATCTATAATTGTGTGAATTATCTATAGAAACATGTGGACGGGAATTCTCTCTCTCTCCCTCTCTCTCTCTGTGATGTATATTTTTCAGAAATAAATAACGTCTCATGATATCGAAAAAAAGTTTACAATTATTTCCACCATACAAATTTTGTGTGTACGTTTGTTTGTTTTTTTCTTATAAACAGAAGTTTTGTACGATTCCACGGCAAATGAATTCTACGACAGAATATTTTTCGTAATCTCGTCAAATTTCGAAAGTTGGTGACAAAATGGACGTAAAAAAAAATTCACATGCATAAATGCCCGTAAGGGCAGCCTCAAGGGAATAAAAAACATTTTCGAGAGCCAAATTTGTGATGAAAATCGATTCGCGAACTTTACAATATATAAACCATAATTTAATAATGGTTCATACGATGAATATGGATAACTTTGTACAGGCAACGTTGCTGGTTGAAAGATAATGTTCTGATGTAATTTTATTCGGTCTCGAGGAAGCGCTCGTCGCTTTGGTGACGCGTAAAAAAGGTGACGAATGTATTTTCTTATTTTCTTCTCTCTTTCCTCCCTTTCACAACAAAAAACGTGGCACGCGTTTGCGTTTAAAACCGAAGTGTAACTGAACTCGGTGCCCGAGAAAAACACGAACAGCTAAACGCAAACTCGCATTCGCGGACTACGCAATTCTATCATTATGATTATTTTCATTCGATTGAGAAACCGGTGTCGTGTGTGAATTTAATTTTGCGGCATAAATTCACTGTAGATACTGTGATTTTTCGCGCATTTCGTAGGGTTCGTTTCGCAAGGAAAAAATCCACGAGTGTTGTGTGCTAACGGACTGCGTCGTCGAAACGCAACGAAATGCTTTTTATATTTTTGTTTTTATGCATTAATCGATTGATTTTATCATAAATTCATAATCTGTCCGCAAACTCAGTCTTTGAATCGCAACAAAAGGCTGACCAGTCGGTGTTGGAGACTAAAGTGTAAATAAATATCGAACAATCTCAAGAAACAAAGAATTTCATAGCGTTCGAAAGATGCAAACATCTGACACATTTTGAAAAATTATCAATTAATTTTTTCTCACGTTGACTTGAAATTTGGTCCTCGATAACTGCAGGACGAAAAATTTTTGAAATAATTCTGTAAAATTGCATGAAATGCATTGAGCCTGAGAAAAAATTGCCATTTCGATATTCATAGTGGTTCGGTAAGAAATTGATTTTTCATGGACAATTAAAAAATTCGCTCATTTATTTGTTTTATATTTGAGAATGATTCAGGGATCTTGTGAATCAAAAAAACCCAGAATTTGTTGTTGAAATGGTAGTCTAAAAAAAAAAAACAAAAAAATAAAAGATTTATTGGTGAAATTTCTTCGCTAATTTTCATTTTCCGATTATGATTTAAATGTCGTAATAAATTTGGAAGCTCAGGTGCGAACTCGAAGTGAAAATAGAACTGTGCATTGTTTACATTATGTAAAAATCTGTATTTAATGAGCGTAAAGTCATGAAAATGAAATGAAAAGTAGCGAAACGTAAAGCTCGTAAAAAAGTAAATGTTAAAAAAAAAAAATTCCGAGAATCAATTGATATGTTTATTTGGAAGTTCATGAGAACGTGTCAAACGTAGGTCAAGTTGGCTCGAGGTAGTCCGTATTTGTGAACGTAGTATGTATGCGGAATAGTGATTGTTTTCGAAGCTCCGAGGCGTTCGTAGAACTCGATGCGTTTCGTTCGCTCTCTCGATGTGAATCATACGTCTCCTCCTCCCCCCCCCCCCCCCGCCCTCTTTCCTCGCGCCCCTTCCAAACAACTCGGAGAACCTCGGCGACAGAGAGATTATGCTAATCGAAGGTTTATAAACCCGGAAAACGAGATCCTTCCTACTGATATAATCGCGCGCCCTAATATATACATTATCTATACATTCGAGTGCACAATCTGTCCGACGAAAATGAAAAGCAATAGAAAAGTGCTATTAGTCACCGCGTTGTTGCAATGCAGAACCAGTATTTCAACTTGGTTTCGCTTTTTTTATTTCTTGTTTATCGTTATTTTTTCAATCCCACTATGCCCCACTATTCGGGTGAATGATTTTACATTTCACTGATTAATTATCGTTATTCGAGAAGGAGAACTTGAAAGGAATTAAAATGGCACGCTTAGTGTTAAAATCATGCACGATTTTTCGTAAAATCATTTTTTATCTTTTTCGAATTTGTAGAAAATGATACTTTCGAGAGATGAAAGGGGAAGAATTGCTGAAAGACTCACTCCAAAAATAATGCACAGTATCCATCCAACTCTGAGGCTTTGTAGATCCGGCTTTCCCGCGTTTTTTTTTATTCACCAAAATGCAACACTATTGAAGGAAAAATCGAAATCTTCCGCGTAATTGTTGATTATTTTTTTAGCGTGTCCCCGTCAAATGAAACAACGACGAGAAATCGACTTTGAAAAAGCCTCGGAGGACCTTCTCCCTTCGCTTTCAGTTAACTCCGATCGAAATTTCACGTGATGTCAAATCCGTCGACGATTATTCCGAAGAAACTTTCGTCACGAAAAACAAAAATCACTGTTTTTTACACGCTCACAGTACACGCGTCTACGTGTTGCTCGGAACCTTCTGTTTCTTATTCCTGCGTTTATTTCCAATCACACACTTGTTCGACACTGGAGTTAATTTTTAGAACATTTATTAACTTTAATATACTTTTTATGGTTAATGATTTAACTCTTTATTTCCGGTTTACCTGGAATTTCCGAATACAAATCGTGATTTCGAATTATTTCAACACCGCTGAATGAATGAAAACGACGACGTGAGAAACAGAAACCGTCACACGATTCGTTTACATCGCGCGGAACGTCGCAACATTTCAAAAACAAAAATAACGAAATTGGAAGAAAAAAAATTGCGCAGTCGATCAACACTGACAAAACAAATTTTTAACAAATTGATTATAAAAAAACACCCGATTTTTGCGTAACCGTTAAATTTTAATTTTCATACACGAATAACGACAACAACAATAAAAAAAGATTGAAAAACTGCTTGACAGATAAACCGTGTTTTAAAAACACGCAACAAAATGGCGTCGAACTGTACGACCGGCGGTAATATTCGAAGAATCCGAAAGCATTTAAAACTTGCCGCGCACAGTATTTCAATGATATTTTTATAATTTTTTCAGAGCAGAACCACCGAATAACAGTTCTGGGAAAAAAGTAGTGCGGCACACACGCACCATTCGCCGTAGCGCCGGTAGCGTAGCTACCGCCGTTTTCGCCTCTTTGCTTCTTTTTAAGCCAAAACCGCGCGCGCGACTTTTATTCGTTCTTCGCGAACTGCGTGAGTACACTGACACGATGGTGAAGAAGAAAAAAAAGATGGCGAAAAAGCCAAGTTGAGATGTTTTTTCTTTTTGTTATATTCTGAGAGCGAAAGAACCGCGCGTGCTCTCGTATTTCTTGTTTACGAGAGAGCGAGAGAGAAAAAAAACTCGCGCTGTTGCTTCTCTATCCAGCCGGTAGCAGCGTCCTCGCGTAAGTGTCGCCGGGTAGAAACCGTCGTCGTGTATACAGACGATGAAACACACACACACGCACGCGCGCGCGAGCCGATCGCTCTCTCCCTCGAGCGCGTTGTGTGTTGGCTCGCTGAGCTCGCTCACTCGTCAAAACTCTACCATTAAACGTAAGGAGAGAGCGCGACAGAATGAGAAAGAGAAAGAGAGAAAAAAATAAAGTCGCTTTTTGGCACGACCTATGGCTCTCGATGGGTTATGTACAGTAAGTATCGTCACGATGCAAGAGAGCGTACTCCCGTTTTCGCCGCCACACGCCGTCCGGATCAATAATTCACCATATATTATCACCCCGGTAAAGTCGAAAGTGAGACAGGAAGAGAGATAGAGAGAGAGAGAGAGAGGACAGAGCAGTGGCAGCGTGACTTTGTGAGGAGCGTGGTCTCGTGAATCGAGAGGACGCAAGCAGCCGGTGATCAAAACTTATGTACTAGATAAAGAGACAAAAAGAGAGGGGGCAAGGGGAGAAAGAGTGAGTAATAATAAAACGTGTGAGCCGGCACGAGCGATGTGGACGCGTGTGTGACATGGAGTTGGAATCGAGTCGCGCGTAAAACGAGAGAGCGCGGGATTTGCTGGTCCAACGGGTGCTCATGGGAAGTGTTGACGTTGTTTCGGGGGGGAGTGAGAAAAAAGAAGGCGGGGAGGGGGGGGGGGGGGGGGAGAAAGATTTCGCGATTCCGAAAATAAAGATCACCACGATCGCGGATTGTCGCGTAATTTGTTGCGAAATAGCGATTGGTTTTTCTTCAACATTAACGAATATACAGAGAGACTGGGACACGTTTATACTCATATAAATGTGCGTACGTGTGTGTGTGTGTGTATTGTAACAGGTAAAAAAATGAAATATATTGTTTTCGACTTAAAACTATTATTATTATTGCCTTTGATAGGTCGTAGTATTGTAGACAATACGACGACGTCGGTCAGGACGTTTGCAATATGAAGAAACGAAGTCGACGGCGATCGCGAACGACGTTGCCGGCTCGTGTCGACCCTTGACTCTCTCGCGCGCGCACCCACCAGGTTGTGTATTCGCGAGAGTCGCCCAGGCGAAGAAAAACATGGGGCCTTGGTAGGCGCTCGTTCTGTTGCGCGCGAGAGCAAGAGAAACAGTGAGTGAGAGAGGGAGGGAGGGAGGAAGGGAGAGAGAGCGAGAGAGATTGCCGTACAAGCGAAAGGAGAAGCACATACAGCTATCAAGCGCACGGTGTATACGTCAACCCCCTTTCCCTTCCCCTCCCACCGTCGGTAACATGGCACACGAAAAGTAGCAGCACACTCACACGCTTCGAGACAGCACCACCGAACTTAGCTCAACTACTCTCTACTTCATCTACTGGTGTAAATTTATTCTATTTTTCTTACGTTTTCTTCCTATTTTTTTTATTATCTCGTGGATTATGTTCTTTTTTTTCCTACGTCACCTGTCGCTTGCCTCAAACGAGAAGATAAAATTGATGATTATCAAAACACGTCGAGGCAAAAGATAAATTGACAATTTCATAGCGGGATGATCGCGGCGAGCGCGACTTGCGCTCAAGAGTCTCTCGGCCCGTTTTTTTTAATCCGTTTTTTGCGGGGCTTTTTGAGTTTTTACCGGGAGATCGGTATAAAGATAAAGGGAATACTCCACGAAAATCCCACGGAGAATAAAATTTTCTGGTGGCTACGTCATTAGAGGTTGTGTTTTATGAAAATATCAATTTTCAAGCCACAAACATGATATTAAGAAGAATAAAAAAATGACACGATTCTCTCCTGCAGAAACCTCGGCGCTCTACCGGGGTTGCCTACTCCGGCTGTTACAATCTCCGTTCGTACGACGCGAAAAACGCACACACATACACACACGCACGCACACACACTCACTCACTCACACTCTTAACACGCTCACCTGCTTTTTTTTTATCCCAACGCACACTGTGGATCGACGATAACACGGATTATCGATAGAGCTGTTGTTCTTTTTGTTTTTATTTGAATAAAATATTATTGTACTTACCACTGGGCGAGCTGACGTGGTTAAGAGAGGCCGGTTAACACGAAAATTTTCGTACGTTTACACACAACGGGGTCCGTAAATATGAGAGAGGAGAGTTACTCTGTTTTTGGTATGCCAGGAATGGCACAAAGAATCTAGACAACGCACACGCCTGCTGCGCAGCCGGTCTGCGCACACGCTGACACCGAGCGGCCGCGGGAGAAACCAGAAACCGAGGCCAGCCGAACGTTCACGTAACCGGCCGAGCACCCCACTTCCCCAACTAACTCTCCCACCGTCCCTGTACCACGTGATCTATTCTCCCCACTTTTCTCCTAGCCCGGTCTCTTTCCCACTCTCACACGCTTGCTTCTTCCCCTCCCTCCAGATTAACGCACACCCGCACACCCACTGTCCCGACAGTCCGAGTACTGCAAGCCGTGGGCAACCCATACGAAGGGTTGCCTCATTTCGTTCTTTTCTACTCTCTTCTCTCACCATCTTCTTCCTCGCTCCCTCTCTCTCTCTCTCTCTTTCTCTCTTTCTCGACAAAGACACAGTGAGAGGGAGAACACAAGAGTGCTCTCTTGTGTACCACTGTACGAAACTCCTCGCCACATAGCCAACCACCACCGTTTCATTTCAAACACCGTGGCACTTGTTGATTTTCAGCCGACAAAAGATTTCAGGTGTATTCCACTACTTTCGGCTGTTTGCGTAATCGAACGATTAAAAACGATGGTGATACGGGGAGGAAGACTGGGGCCATTATCGATTATTCTCTGACGGAATTTATGAATTTCGTTGAATTTCGTTGAATTATAATAAATATTCATTTTTTAGTATCATCGTGAAGCAAGTATACATTTTTTTACTGTAGAATTTGTATCATTTTTTCATTATTCAACCGGCAATAACAATTTATTTCGTATTTTTCGTTTACTGAAATATACGAAAATTAAATTTGCGTGGACAGGTATTAAAACACGTTCGGGTCATTGAACGAACAGTTTCGTACATACATGAATTAATAATCAGCAAAACTCGGTCGGTCTATCCGCGTTTAATCGACTAACCACTCGCCCTCCTCCCCACAGCATTGCATTATTCATGCAAATCTCATACATTTCAACAGCCGATATCCAACATTTATTATTTCCCTAAAAAAATCGAAGTATACAAAGAATATATAAACAATTCCATATTGTACAACAACAAGAATGAGGAATGCGTGAATATCAGTTACGAATTATGTGAGATCGATCGTTCATAATCCGAAACATATAGAAAATTTCAGATTTCTTCCAGACCCGTTTTCAGTTGAATAAAAAGTTGCTTTGATTGAATTTCTTTAGTTTTGATTCATTCATTTTGCCAAAGTATTTCGTAATGATTGTTTACGTGGGTAATTGCATTTGACAGTTGAGCCAAAACAATGAATTTGTGTGTTTTCCACATCGACCTTTAAATCCGACCTTACAGACACTTTGCCCAAAGGAAAAGGGCAGGTCAAATATATTCTTACGTTTATGGAGAAGAGAGAGCGCTTTAAAACCAAGACGTCTGTGAAGCTTCAGGAGAAAGGGAGGGGGGCGACTGTGGCCGGATTAAAACTACGGCGAAAAATCAACAAAAGAGACTCACGCCTTATGCTTTACGCGTGCACTGATTCAGAATATTTTCTTGCTACCTGCCCCGGGTCGTGTATTGAAAACTAAGAGGATCATCCATCAAGCTTATACCGAATAACGTTACGTCACATTTTACCGATTACCGACCCAAAATCGCATTTAAAAACCGAGCGGAAAACGCATCCTTGCCTTATTTTTCAATCTTCCAATTATCCACTTTTTGTACCTTTACTAACCATTTGTTATCGGATAATTAAATCTTTGTTTCAATTCGATAACGAGGCTTGTAATCAAAATTAAATGTACCAAATAAACTGTTGAAATAACAATTTTTTTTGGTTATTATTGCTAAATATTTAGTCGTGAGTATTCAACTAAATAATCGCCCTTTCCGATCAAATTTTTTTCTCACGTAAACATCGTTATGCAAAACAACTGACTGAAAACATAGACAATGGCTGCTCGTACCATCCGCGGCGCTGCTGTCAACAAAAATCATCGCTCACGTAAACGTAATTGAGGAAACAAGTTTCATCAAATGAAAGCGCAAGTATAACCTACGTGCAATTAATCTCGTTGAAAGAAACATTCGAAAGATCAAATAATCCGTGAAATTTCATGGATCGTTCGATTCCACGTAGATTCATACGTCAAAAACGTTGCTCAATGATATTTCATCGTAAATTTTCTCTGTACCACACTTTTTCTGCTTTCGTTTTTTTTTTCTTTCTCGCAATTTTTTCGGTCGAAGAGTGAGGGCGTGTTAATACCATTAGTCGACTAGCACTCTGCCGTTATAATGGCAAGCTTTGTCGCTTTCTTATTTGCATGAGCACACTGAACAGGGATAATTACAGTTACTAGAGGAGGCTATCGCAACTATATAACCCTTGCGTGGCGTCGTGTGCCTATGCAAACTTGCATATCCATTAGTACACGTATCCACTGACTGCTGGAAGATGGCGCTCGTAAACAGAACAGAAGCAAGAGAGAGAATAAGAGAGACTCCGCGCGCGTGGCCTCCGGAATGGCCGTGCCCGATTTCCTAGCGTGATATTACTTAATTAAAGTTAACGCTCGATCCCTATTCCCCAGGTTTCGCAATACGCTTTGTGGCTTTCCAGCGAACTAAGTCGTTAGTTTAATTGCAATTTCGTATGTATACACCAAACAGAAAGAGTAAGTGAGTGAGAGAGAGAGAGAAAGAGAGAAAGTGATGGAACAAGAGAAGGACACGGCGAGAACCTCGTTCCTCGAACAAGTACACTGTAGTAATATATAAATTTACGTATTTATATGTATATATACATGTAAACACTGTTCAGTGGAACGTAGATGAAAGCAGCTGTGAGAGCATAATGCGTACGGGGTTGTGAACTAAAGTTGCGAAGCATCGTGGGGGTTGTTTTGCTAGCATCGTTCGTCGTTAACTCCTTTGGGGATCTCGACTTCCCGAACACTTTGCGAGTTTGAAAAAATATCTGTTGCCAACTATTCCACAGTCTTGAAGTCAGGCGCAAAGATTGCATGTTTATATAAAACTCAGAGAAATTGCGATGGTTATTAAATCGATTTTATTATTCTATCGATCATTTTTAACTATTTTTGCTTCAACAGTTGAGGAAACGAAATGACGGACGAACGAAAATCCATAAATTTATGGGTAATTACACGATTTTTTCATCGGGCACATTATGTTCCGAAATATTTACAAGATAAATTTGGGTTTTTCATTTTTAATGATAAAATCTTTAATTTTTTTGCCCCCCTTCTTAAAAAATGCTCGTCAAAAAGTCTCTATGGTTAGCAGACGAAACAATGAGAGCAAAAACCCATACTTTGTTTTGGAAAAAGCCTCGTAACGTTATTTAACGAAAAAATATTGAGATTTAAAAAATGGTGCATTCGCCTGGATCTAATGTCTTTGAATGCTGGCCAAAGGTATTGTCGCATTATGCAATTGCAGCGTTTTGCATTCAATGCACCCAATGACGCGTGTGATGTCCGCAATACCAGGAAAGCGGTGCAGGTTCATCGACACCCAGCCCCCTTAAGAGTCGAGACACTTGGTTAGACATACGTAGAAAACGAAGAAATTTGAACTTCTTACGAGAAAAAAATTCACGATGTTTTTATTTTTATGTCACAATGTGTTCCATGTATTGTGCGGGACTATCTTTTGTATTCCATCGACCACGAGAACGATTCAACGAGTTTGCAATTTTTTACGTCGTCGAAAAAAAAAAACGTTGTTTTGACAGGTGTGCTATTTATTGCGAGAAAAATATAAACACGTTAATAAACGAAAAACGAAACTTTCTTTCTTTTCTTTATTCGTAACTGAACGAACGAGCGAGCTGCACAATTAATGCAAAATTCAAAAGTCCGCAAGAAAAAAGATCGAAAACTATTCTCGTGATTAATCCCTCCCGCCCTTTTAATTGAAATTCGTAGAATCCTCTCGAATTTTGCATAATTCTGGGAGGCATCGCTTTTAGCAAATATTGGAAGAAACAAGTGGGATTGAGAGTACCATCGAATTCAACCTCCCCACCAACGTTGTGCATTATTTTCTCGGAAGCCCCCGCATAGTTTCACCGATCGTTTTAATTGGACTGATCAAGCGCATCGTTGGCGCTTGGAACAAACAACCGCCAAACGCAGTCGATATTGCCCTCGGTGCGGTCAAACACTCCAATTTTCGTCGAATATTCGAGTATAATGCTTTCGATCGCACCATCGAGCTTTGAACACTCGCGCAACCTCGTTTTTTTCCTCTATTTCCTACTGTTGTTGTTTATTTTTTTATTTTTCACATGTCATAGCGTTTTGTATGCAAAGCATTCGGGCTTTAACAGACTTTCCTTGAATTATTGACCTTTTTTTAAAAGCTTCTTCACTAAGTTAATTATTGTTCAACAACTGTTTACTTATTCATCGTTTTACTTTACTCAAAATGTTGATTTTTTTTGGACTATTCGCTGGTACGAAAATTCATTGTAGATTCTTATAAAATTGTAGAGTTTTCAAGTTTTAAGTTTTTGGCAAACACGATAAACACGCTACGGATCTCTTATTTGATTTCAAATCGAATTAATTTTTTTTAAACAATCATCTGATTGACCCGAAAATATATAAATATTAGAATTTGAAATGTTTCACTATATTTTTTCACCCAATGGCTCTTCCGTCGGCAACCAATGGACACTAACATTTCCCGCCGCCAATATACACATGTTGCACTTAGTGAAGAATCGACTGTCGGTAATAAACGCATTTTTTCTTGCAGTGAAGCAACTGCACCAGCTTTTGGGAATACTGCACTTGCAATGACTCACTCGATAGATTAAAAAAAAAAAAAACGCACTAACGTAAGGACAAAAGATCGAAAAATTAAATGATAAATTTGTAAAAATTGAAGAAGGAAATTTATTCGTCAAAATATAGACAAGGTTGAAAAATTGACGTAAAAATCGCAAAGAATTCAAACTGAATTTAAATTTGAACATAAAACGAAATTGTGTCTCGAAAATGAGTAAATCTTTGTTATTCAAAAACTCCCTGGAACGGAATGATTATTTTCTAAACATTAAATTAACTGGATAAATGTTGAATTTCGAAATATAATCAATTTCGTATTAATGTTTGTTTGAACTTATTCATCGTTGACGATGCGATCATAAAGATAGTCACCAAATTGACTAAAAATTCTTTCCTTCCTTGAAATTTCACCACACATACTTGCACACACCCTTTTCACCCCGAAAGAAAATAATTCCATACCAAAAATCTCGGTTTGCATTCTTGCTAAAGTCGTGAGTACACAAAAATGTTCTCTCGATAAAGCTCCTACCGCTTAACGATGAGAAGAAAAAAAAGTTCTGGAACGTTCGGGATGCCTGGTTTTCTCGTAGGCACACCCCATGACATTTATTATCACGCGCCAAGTATTTAAATATGCTGCCAGTTTCTGTTTCGGTATTAAAAGAAATATCGTTCCCAGAATGCCACTAATTTTTCTTGTGCCTTCAAGATAGTAAACAAGGCAGTTAAACCAAACACGGAGTTTGGGGGATGAAAAGTGTTGCGAATAAGACTCGAGCGAGCCTGGGCGAGGACTGTCATTGACTAAACTTTGTAAGTTTTTGTCGAAAGCTTTGAAAACTTGTAGCAAATTTTCTACGGATATTAAATCTGAAGATACTGTAAAAATGCAACAAAATAAAAATCGTTAATTTATTATTTTTCCCTGCTATTCCAAGCCACAAAGAGCTCCGTGAAAAAATCTTAATCAATGAATTAATTCATGAGAAATTTTATCATGCCAACCACTCAGTTGGGAAAAATTGTATTTCGAGAGAAAAAAAACACAGACAATTTAATGAAAATTATTGCATAAAAATGTTTCCACTCTGATGCTGGACATATTTAGAGATGCAAAAGAGTTTAAAGGATACACTTTTTATTTTAATTACTTGATGGTGAGACGTCGAGATCCGTCTCTTCGTATACAAGTTTACTATGAGGGACGAAAGCATAGCTTCGCGAAACGAGCATTTTCATCGAATTCTTTACGTCAGGAGGAATTTCAGGAGTATGCCCGAGAGTGATATTATTATCCGGGATATCAGCGCGAAGGTACGCCAGGATTGCGAAATAATACAGTTAGACGTATTTGCCTATTCAATGGAACTCGGCTACAGTCGTAAATCTCATAAAAATCGGCTGCTTCTTTCACCAGTTATTCAAAAATTCGTACTTCTTTTTCTATCTTTTATTGTAAATTCTTCAATTTCTTTGAATTTTCTTTCGTTTCGTGTCAAATTGTAACAGAAAAAAATTAATTACAATAATTGTATGAACAATTAAACAAAACGTAAATTCTCGAACAAAAGATTCAATCGTAACTTCTGCTTTCCAAGTTTTTTTGTCTTCCCATAAAAAACAGTTTCCATGAAATAGAGACGTTTGTTTCATTTTCTCAATTCTGAGGAGGGCTTACGTCGAATTATGTGCCCGTTGACTTTTTACTAAATATGTCAAACTTTTATTCGATTTGATGATTTTATCGTGAAAACTGTATTTCTTTTCTTCTATTAAACAATTTCTTACAAATAATGTAAAGACTCTTTTTCCAGTTAAATTGCCTTGTTTTATTGGCCGAGTATAAATTTTAGTCAATGATTAACCTCGACATGTTTCACTTGTCACTTCAAGAGTTCGTTCAACGCAGCATGAGAAAAACTCTCAACTCCATGTATATTTTGAAAAACATTTTTTATGTCAAATATTGAATCGCCTGATCCTACGAGGGCTTGAACTGTCTCACCCGTTTATCTGGACCATTTTTCTCCCTTTTTCTCGTCTCTTCCCTCATATTCATATTTTATGCTACTATTGTACAAGATGCTACGGAATATACGTATTTTCAAATTCCACCCGAGAAAAGCTCGTTATTCCCTCAATTCACGAATATCTTGGCATACCAAATATCTCGGGAGTAAATATTTCCTATTTTTCTGTATCTCTCACGGGGATGAGGTAGAATCTTTTCAACCATAAAGTAACACGCTCGTCCATGCCTTGGTATGCGCGTTTTTCGAGACAAAACTTGAATTAAAAAAAAAAGTATATATTATATCCATGAAAACGAATCAGATACGGTCTGAATTATTTTTAAGTACAATCGTTCGTGCGATTGAACGCTATTCAGTCAATACAAAAAATCATAATAATAATTCTTTGTTTTCTACGTAATTTTATGATTAAAAAGATTCAAGTGGGACAAAAATCCCAGCAAACGTGGTTTTTTTTTTTCACTACAGCACGGATTTTGTGCACGGAAAAAAGAAACTTGTTTGTTATATTTTCAAGCGTTCCCATGTTATGTACAATTCTTTGTACTGGAAAAAATGTGCGAATCCTTATATAAACGAAGATTACACGA
Organism: Campoletis sonorensis; assembly: GCA_013761285.1. Classification (NCBI taxonomy): domain Eukaryota; kingdom Metazoa; phylum Arthropoda; class Insecta; order Hymenoptera; family Ichneumonidae; genus Campoletis; species Campoletis sonorensis. Next base: position 261,562 of record JACEOJ010000201.1, read on the forward strand.
TAATTACGTTCAAACAATAATATAAGAGGGATTCCGAATGAAAATTATTCTTCGATCAACATATGTTGGTCGAAGATGAAAAATAAAATAACATACTAAGCTGCTTATTCGTGTGACACTTCGATTGCTTCGTCACATTTCACGTCGAACATCGACAGTCGAAGAATCATCATCGTTGCGTGCTCGCGTCAAGCCTCCTCCAAAACATTGAAATCGACACATCGTATCGTGTTGTTTATCAAATGGTGGTGGATATGCTCTCGGACGACGAAGTGATTGAAAACATGAACGATATATTTGTCAGTGCTTTGGGACTGTTACACTCTCGGGAGATCGACAGTGCTGAGAAGCTTAAGAAAATGTTGAATTCTTTGATAGAAAAAAAATTGTCGATTGTTTCGGATCGGGAACGAAAAAGATCGAAGCATTTGTTGACTGATCGTAAGACCGAGATATTCGTGGACAGTGTCGTTCAACCGAAACCGAAGAACGGCCATAAAATTGACGTTTTTTATCATTGTATCAACGAAATTGATTCGTCGATTGATTCTCGTGGACGTGAGACGGATGACAAATCGACTAAAATGTGTAGAATCGAACTGAAGAGCGAGGATCAATCTCCGGATGAAAATATCGAGGTACCGCGAATTTCCATACCAGAGGAAAACTCTGACGACGTTAGGGTCGTTTGTAAAATATGCAAAGGTGACAAACTCGGTCCTTTGATACTCCTCGAGTGTCAAGAGTGTCAAGAAACTTATCATCCACTTTGTCATCAACCGGCAGTCGTCGAGATCGACATTTACGATCCACGGCTGGTATGGCGGTGTGGAAAATGCCTCGAAACTAACAACAGGGCGAATGAGAATTTTTTCAATAAAAAATCACCACTAGTCGTAACTCTCAAGGACGACGACGACGACGACGAGGACGAGGATGAGGACGACGACGAAACGAAAAATTTGATTGGTGACGTTTTTCGGAATATAACCACCCGGATGACGTTGGATAGAATCGATAACAAAGGAACAACGAAAATTCGTAACTCTGGGAGCAGAACAAAACCCAAAATGCAACAATATTCTCGGAAATTAACGCCCAAAAATTCTTCAGTCAAATTGAGAAAACGCGTTGGAACGAAACTTACCGTCAATCGGTTATCGCCGCCTTAACGAAAGTTTTTTTTATTATGGTTTCGTCGATTGTACATTTGTATATGGTACGTTCAAAACAAATGTTCTTTTTTTTTTCGTTTTTCTTCATGAGATTGTTTTTATTCTATAATAATCGATCATACAATATACAAGCTTTATTCATTTACGTGACGATTAACTAGTTTTTTTTTCGTAAAAGACTTTATTCGGTGTCGGAAAATATTCTTCGGATAATCGAGAGTTTGCGGGGCTTTCTTTGTATTCGCAATAATTTCTTTCTGTGATTCGATCAGACGAAAAATATACATTTGGAATCGATGTTTTTTTTCGCTAAAGTTTCAAAACCAACAACATTTTCATGTGATTTGTAAAATTGAAGAATTCGAAAAATGTAAATAAAAATATTGATATTTTATCGATTTTCCATTGTACGTATTTTTATTTCGAATAAAAAATAGTGAAGAATTTACGAAAATATTCAAAATTATTAACTTTCATTAACGAAAAACTAAAATCAATTGAAACAATAAAATATTTCGTTCTTTCCTCACTGTATGATAACGACTTAACTTAAATATAAATAAATTACTGTATAAGTTTGGCAGAAAATAATGAAAAGAAGCACATCGTTCGTTATGTGAATTCGAATATATAAATAATACATGACGGCACAGTAAACTTCCATAGTTTTTTTTCTTCTCACTACTCTCTTTTTGTCTCGTTGCTCACTACAAATATTTTAATGAATCTTTGAATTATCTATTTTCTCTTTGAGCAGTAATTAGTCCTCCCGGTCAGGAGACGAAGACGTTTAGCTGCGATTTTCTCACCCCGGCAGTTCGTCCACACACTAGACGTAGTGTCTTCGTTACGATGTTTGGCCTCTATTAAGGTCAAACGAGTTCAACTACCTCGACTAGTTCTGAGATAGTCACTTTGAACATCACTCACTTCGCCGATAACTCTCACACGCTGTATAATTGATTGAAATTATTCAATAAAACATGAGTCTCAAAATTGTCGTTTGAACCACTGCCAAGACAAAATCTAATTTGTCTCGAACGGTGTGCCAACGTAAAGTGTCCATCGTTTTTATCGAAGAAAAATAAAATAACATCCAAATATTCCGTTCATTCAGTACCGTGATTGCAAAGGTCAATTTTTTACTCGATTTTTTCATCATTTTGCAAAATCAAAAATAGATTCGACAATGTTGTTTGTAATTAATAGTCCGTGGCTTTTCTGATCGAAGAAATCGTTCGAATGAACAAACCAAGAATGAATTTCTTATAATATTATAAATAATGAATACAAAAATATATGAAATGGACGTTGTTTTATTTTTTTCCTTCAATTTCCAGACGTTTTGAACAATAATATTATTTTTGTGTTTATTCCGACAAAAGTGCGGAGTTGTTCCTTTGGAATGATTATTGAAAATTTATATCGGACTTGTATAGAAATATTCGGGTCCTTAAACATTTTGGAATCACGTGGAATAGTCATTATTTGACAAATATTCATTTTAGAAAAAATAATTCGTTATTTGTTTATAAATAAAATTAATGATGTTTTTTGTTCCTTCATTCGAACGACGACTCTTCCTTGTTTGGTTATTTATGATTTAAAGAATAATGCTTGACAATTTTTTTGTACTGAATCACGTAAAAAATAGATGAAATAAACTTCGCATCGGTGTTATTATTATCAATGATTTTCGGGCAATTTATATTGTGACGATTCGTGCATTAGGAGTGCCCTCTATCTATGGCGTAATCGTGCCAAGTGGCTGCACGAAATAAATACATCAAGCTTCTCGTAACGCGTGTCAAGGTTAGCCAAAAGTTTGAACGTTGGAATGTCAGCATTGGAAAAGTTCACGCAGCTCTCAACAACGAGGCTGTTTTATTTTTGACGAATTTCGCGAGAGGTGAAAGAACGCGATTGATAAGATCGATTTGAATTGTGCTTAATTAATCGAAGAAATAAATAAGATCGATTGAATTGAAAATGGATTTGAATGGTTTTTTTTTGTTAACCATTCGATTAATGAGAAATATTATAATTGAAAAACAATGTAATTGAGTGGTTGAAAAAAAAAAAAAAATTAAACAGTAAACATTTCAATTGATACTTCATTGGATTTGGGGAGATATTTTTTATTTATCATGAATTAAAATTCTCTGCAATGAATAATTCGTACAACCACTGAATCAATTATAAATCATTTTAATTTGTGCGACGAAACAATATTTATCTTTCGAAATAATATTGATCAAGAGTCTTTTGATTAGTTTGAATAAAATTGACTAGGACCGATGGATATTCAAGGACGATATTTGTAGAAGTCGACCATCGATCAAAGATATTTAAAAGAATTTCAAATTATTGGTAATTCGACTAGTCGTCTATCTTTTAATTATCCCTACGATTATTTGTATAAATAACGTAATGTTTCACTTCAATTGAGAGAAATTTGATTATGATCATAATGAAAAGCTTCAAAATAGATCGAGTGCATTTATAAGGATGAAAATTTGTCTCAAAATATATATCAATGCAGATAAAGTATCGATAAAATTTATGTGGCCTCGTGAACAGCCCAAAAATGTTATAATTAAAATATTCATTTCATTTGGCTCGATATCGATTTTTTCTCGATGATTTAATGACGATAAGGGCAAGGATTAAAGAACCAACGCACTTAAATCTAAATCCTAAAAAGCAGTAACCTACGTCTATTGAGAAGTGAATGTTAAAAGTGCATTTTTCATGGTATTGTACTTTGCAACGTACGTAATGTAATTTGTCAGTTTTTTTTTCATATCTGTAATCAGAGAACTTAAACAATCAGCACAAAAGTACTGTTTCCCATTATTTTTCACGATCTATACAAACTCTCGATCATTTTTGTCGAAGAAATTCTCTTATTTATGGATAATCTCATTTTTTTCGTTTTCTTTTGTGTGTGTGTGTTTAGTGCATTTCGTTTCGTTCGAAAGCGTGCAATTTTTCATTTTTTCTCTTCTTTTTAGTATATCACTTGGCACGTTATTACATCTGGATAGCGATATTATTAACTGTTAATGTTCGCGTCACCTTTTTCATTTTTTTATCGCTCGGAATTGGGTACAGTCATTTTAAATTACATGATCGCCTCTTGTAATACAGATTTTTTTCATTTTTTGTGGTAAAAAAGAATAATAGGACAAAAAAAGTTTTGCACTTCTTTCTTTCTCGCTGTTGTAGCATTGGGGGCACTTAATGCAAACAAATTTGCGTAGATTTCAATTGCCAAAATCGATTGTTTTGACATTTTGGACTCTTGAGGATTAACAAGGTTTTTTTTTTTAATTACGGAAACTCACTCATTCGCTAAATTTTCATTTCGTTTGGGTTTGCACGTTGAATCATCGACGCTCCAAGTCAGTAACATTATGACGAACAATCGTCAGCGATAGTGCTCACATTTCAAAACTAACGTTAGAGCATTAGATTCTTTTCTTATTCTTCTGATTTCGCGTGTAAAAACGTGCAAAAATGATTATCTTTTTGAATCAGCGTGCAACAATGTCTACAATATTTCTCATTTATTTCATCGTAAAAATGAATTTCTTTATTCTTTGGCGTATGGTTTTGCAGTAATCGGTTGTCGAATATTTCGTGATGCTGTTATCAGTTCTTGATTTTGATGGAAAAAAAATCTACATACAGACCGGTCTATCGGCACCGTTTCTAATTGTCTGTGCAAAGGCCGAAATAATCATCTTTTAGAGCATAAAATTCAAAATTATAACAAAAATAAGCATTTTTTAAATTATATGCAATAAGAAATAACAGTATTTTATCAAAATTAGTCTTGCCCAAAATTGAGACTTCATTCTCTCGGAATTCAAAATTTTTCGTTTCCCCTCGCTCCCGAAGAGTCAACGTTTTACTAATCGTCGTATAGTCTCTAAGAGTTTCAATGTTCTAATCTCTAAACGTAACTGTACGATTTTTTTTTTTCATTTTCTACTTTTATCTAAAAAGTATATTGCCAATTGGGAGACGTACGAATCTCAATTTCCTTAAAATACCATCATTACCCTTGTTTCTTTTTTTTTTTTTTGTAGGAGGCCTTTCACGCCACCCGAAACACCTGATTTTAAGAATTTTTTTTCTTATTAGTCGTTCAAAACGTCAAAAACTTAGGCATATTAAATCTTCGAATTTTGTGATTATTGCTGAGCAAAATTTGTGTAAGAAATTTCATTTTCTTTTCATGAAAACTTGCACTTTGCTTAGCAATCATGACAAAATATCGAATCTTCACTTCACTACTGTTGCTGCATTTTAACTTTTTGATTCGAAAAATCTCCATGAACTAAAGGCTCGAAATTAACCAAAAAATGCCTAAATCTTGCTGAAAAAAATGTATCTATATTTATGAAAAGAGAAAATAAATGCATAGACCAATTTGAAAAGTTGAGAGACTTGGAAGAAAAAAATTCAAACCCCAGGTGTCGAAGTGGAACGTCCCAAATAACATTTTGATATATAACCATTTCTGTGACTCGATATAAATTCGTACATTCTTAGAGTCAACGACTTAGAACTAAACGCACGTACAATTTCTCTCGATGCGTGAGCACACAAACAGAGTTTCTATGAATAAGAAAAATGCACGCATTTCATGAATGCATTTTCGCGAAGCAATAAAACAACAAAAAAAAGAATGCTCCTGATATCGAATAAACTAAATGATTTCTAGTTGCAATAAAAGTTTAAAAAAAAAGTATTCATAATAATAATCAACACGTTAATGCTCACCTGTTTGTTGAGAAACAGGTGAACCGATAAATCGACTAGAAATTTTTGTCGAACGAGTTGACTAGAAATCTCGTTCTATTTTAAAATCGTAAAATTGTTATCAAACAATAATAACAATGATTAATATTATATATATATATTATACATATACATACACAGACACGTGTACGCAGCTTGAATTATAATCTATCTTGTACGATCAGACATAAATTTATCGAAAATAAAGAAAAAATAACAATTTACGTTCCGATTGAACGAGAGAAAAATATGAGTATACGAATTGAATGTTGAGTTGAAACAACGTTTTTCTCGTCTGTTTCTTTCTCGTGTACAACTATTCTACTTGATCTTTTGCCATCGTGACGACCATTAAAAATAATCAAATAATATCATTATGCGTTGATCTCTAGGACGAAAGATCGTTGTATTTTTTTTTTCACACAAATATCAACGATCCGGCAAGTGCCCAGTGCCATATGTCGGAAGTGCCAGATTAGAGAATTACCAAATTCTCTGAAGTGCCGACGTTAAGCGACAAAAAGAACACTAACTTTTTGTGCTTCTGTGCTTTTTTTTTAAATTTTTTCCAAACCGAATTGCATTTCAAACGCCGACACGTATTTTTGTTGAAGTATTCGTCAATTTAAAAGGAAATAAAAAAATATTTCGACGCGTTGAATGCGTTAATTTACAGTAATTTGTTGTTTTTTCTTGTTATTTTCGTAATCTCGGATTAAAAACGAATACGAATATGTGTTGACTTTTGAGAATTTTTTTCATGATACGAGGCAACGAGGACACGACTTTATCAGCCCTAATCACCTCGTCCATGATTAACAGGCAATAGGCACTTTGAGACAACGAGGGTAAAGGGGAGGAGCGGGATAAAAGAGAGGTAGAAATGATTTTTCTGTTTCCTCGTAGTAACAACTTAATCGATTTTGCTCGAGGGTAAACCATGGCCTACGACTAACTGCTCTTTCGGAAAGTCGAGGATCACTGTTACGTGAAACGCCATGTTTGCAGCTGCTATGATGTATTCGCAGAGGGAGAACCAACTAAAAGCTGAACAAGCACGAGAATTAGTCATCTATTAACAAGATTTTTTTCCTATTGTGCAAAGCATCATTTTCTTGTGATTGTTTTTTAAAAATCCAACCATTTTTCTGTACAATTTCTCGACGTACGAATGAAATTCAATGATTTTAGCCGAAAAAGCTTTTAAAATATTTTCTAAACTCTGCTTTCGAAAACGACGTATACGTCATTCCTGGTTCAAGACGCCGGAAAAATTGACTTCTCATGAGATAGAGCTAACGACTCACCGACTCTTCATTTTATAAAATCTGTTGGGTTATCAGATATGAATAAGAATGTAAATAATTCAAAAATTGACTAACGAATAAGCAAAGGTCTCGGTTTAACTAAACGGGCAAAATTTTTTTTAAACATGATTTTTTTGTTAAACGATTTTTTTGGTTGTTATAAAATTACTTTTTTCCGTTGAATGATATTTGCATGCATTTCCGAAAGAATATTCTTCCCTCTCAAACGATGAAAGTTTTCTTGCAAGGATGCATGGACTTACCTAAATCGTGGCAGAGCAGTCGGTGCTTCAAAAAGAATATAATCAGACCGATCGTACTGGCCATACTTGTTGCAAAGAGCGCCTGTTTATATTGAAGACTTTGTGCGTTTGGTGTCATCAGACGACCTAATTTTACGGCTGTCAGCATGTACGTCAGCGAGCTGACCATGAATATTATGAAGATTTTTTCGTGGACCGCTGAAAACGACAAATAACAAACTGATATAAAATATTTTTCTGACAAGAATAAAACGTCTGTCAAATTTCGAAAGAAATTTTCATCAACATCAACTCAATTACCGTGGAACGTTGAAGTAAGTTTGTCAAAAAAAAAATTATTGTTTCCACCAATGAGTTAAAGAAATTTGGAAATTTATTAAATCATACCAGAATAACGATTGAGTTATTTTTTTTAAGCCCTCATTTAGGGAAAAAATATGAAGCCCTAGACTTTTTTGTCGCTCAACACGAGTATGTTGGCTTTAATCGTGTCATTTGATAAGGGATCTTGATGTATTTTCTCGATAAAATGTACTTCGTCGCTATAAATAAATAAATCAAGGGTTTATAGAGTAGCGAACAAGATTGAATTGTATCGTTGAAATGTTATCAAATCCATAGCTCATTCCATTGGAGGTAATTGTGTCGATCAATAGAACAGAAAGGATAGTGGTGTGGTATCTTTCAAGGTTACTCGAAAGAATAGGGTCAGCTTAAAGGTCGCCGTCAAGGCCGTCGTAACAATAAATCGGGCAGTGAACGACGTACGAATAAAATTATCGTCAACACATGTTAATTAAGTCAAACATGACATAGGGACGCTAAATCATTCGACCCCGAAATTTGTGCGATTAATTCTCGCAACAAAATTACAAATCATGGCTCGGAATAATATCTGATGGACATATTAATGTGTATTGTGACCAAAATCGCCTCGTAGAGGAATTTTTTCAGTGTCATCTGCTTGTGACTAAGGAAAACGAAACAATTAGTTTCTGAAAACATCAATAGAGTCCTTTGAGTTTGAAATGCTATTCCATAGACATGTTAATATGTTTCAGGAGAAGAATAAACTTACAATAATTTTCTCTGTTCGAAATGTACGTTACTCCGGAAAGCGATGCAATCTCAGCAATGTTGAGCCAGAAACACAGATTCAGGAGCCTGCAGCCGATTATTTTTTTCGGTACATCTTCCATGGCTCTGAGTATTTTACGATAGTACGAGTAATATACTATCGCGATCACCAGTCGAGGTCCCATGTGCAGGGCTATACTTATACGCCAGAGATAACGCTGCGGCGATATACCCGTGATTGCCGAAATCGACGGCAGGATGTTGTATACCTGCAAATCATTACTTTGTTATATTACATATTTCATTTTTCAATCAAGCTGATTATGCAATACTTGTGGTTTAATGGATACAAAATCTGTTCTATTCATCAATCGACGTGTTTACATTTCGTGGGGTAAACAAATAACTTAATAACTCAATCTTCACATTTACAATGTACAATAAATCATTTTTGTGCAAATTTTGTTGCATAACCTTGAACAGTTTTGATAAACTCGATATTTCTTTTTTTCGTATTTATCATATCTTTTTCATTATAATCCAGTCGAATATTCATTTTAAAATTTGATATTGTAAAAATTAGAAAGTCTGCGTAATTGTATAAAATTGGGATTTTAAAACATGGGTTGAAAATAAAAATCATTATTTATCTAATTTCGTACCAAATTATTTTATTGAATCGAGTTATTTTGAGAAATATCAGTCGAATCATCTAGACACTGACAATTTTTAAAATTTTTCATTTATCTTTGTCGATTGCGTAGTTGAAAAATATTTGAAAAGCTGTTTCTTTATTCATAAATTTGTGACAGCTAAAAAACAGCATCCAACTTGTCTGGGTTTATAGTGCAAAATTGCAAAATTGGACTGAGATAGCGAATAATAATCATGAAAGTGTATATCAACAGTCGCAAATGATAACGTTCATTTTTTTTAATTTCTCATAGTTTTATCTCTACAGAAAAATGATGACTTAGATGGAGTCTGAAATCTTCAATATTTTCTATAGAAATCTAATCGACACAGAAAAAAATGTTATTTGAGTTTCTGAAAAAAATAGAAGATGAAAAACTTACACGACAGTGAGTCTCGTGAATGTCATCCTGTTGGAATATGTAAGCAGTAACGAAGCAAATCAATAGAGTGACCAGCGGCAGACAGACAGTAGCGATGCACAATTTTCTGAAGGATATATCGAGATGAACGTAACTCTTGTTACTCCCAATATTGTTGAGCTCCATTTCAATGTTTCACTTTGACTAAATTTTCACTAATTATTCAGGAACTAAACGTCATTGGCAATTCACCAGAAGAATATGACTGAGAAATATGTCCGTTGTCACACGAAGAGCGATAATATTCAGCGAGTGGTGGCCCATGGCGTAATAAGCATTTTAGCTATCACAATATGCCTGGAAAAAAGGTCGAGTAAAAAAAAAAAAGATTCGATTGTAGTATCGAGTAATTATAAAAAAGCGCGGAGATTATCGACGACGTTTAATGTCAAACATCAGCGCGTTCTTGGCCCCGAATATTTGACCGTGACGCAACGAGAAAAATCTCCCGTTCCATAAATAACCTTCTGAAATCGGAAATAACTTCCCCAACACAAACGCACCATTGTTAAAAATAGTTTCGTCGCGTTTTTTTCTTTATTCTGACGGATGGATTATTTTATAAATAGAAAATGATCATACTCGGGCGCAAGATCGAACATTTGACGTTTCGTTGTAAAATTCACGTGTACGCAGCGATAAACACTGACAAACAGACGAGAAATCAAACGCGAGTTTGGTGCTTAGAGGAAAAAAGAATTTTATTGTACAAACAATAGTAAAGTAAGTTCGTGCGTGTGTATCGTCGAGCCAACAATTAGGGGCAGTGTTTTGTCTGGGAAAAAATCATTCGCTCGATGGTACCCTTGTTCACCATGGTTATGACAAATGTTAATTATGATATTAATGATTTCAGGATTCTTGGATTACTTGAAATTATGTTCTACGCATGAAACTTTCATTGAAAAAAAGGGAGTTGTAAGAAAAACAACGAAAGATCGATTTACCTTGCTGCAGGAGTAAACGTAACGTCTGCTATTCCCATTGACATATCGCGCGATGCCATCTGCCTTGATTTTCTGGCAAAAATACGGAGGAGGGACGCGCGCGCGTTCCTTTCCCGGTATACCAATATTTCGAACGACATATTGAAAAATTGCTGCGCAAGCGCCAACTTTTTCAATTACGGAATCGTTTTACTTTTAATGTTAAACGCATCAACATAATAATGCATATTACTGCAAGATTTAATAGTAACTAGCATTAAAAAAAATATTATGCGTATTTACATATTTTTTCGCGTCACTGTTTTTCCGGTTTATATATTTTTTTAATGTCCCAGCATCCAAATATTCCCAATACTGAGTCAAGTAGTTCATCGAGTTGAGTAGCAAGTTCAGTGGGAGATATGCATCATACAGTTGTTCGAAAGTTTTTTAAAAATATTTATTATTCCGACTACAAGAATTACACAATTGTAATAACGCAAAAAGATTCCCCAAAACGAAATAATTGACATTTTTCTGTGAGGTTACTGCGCAAGCGTCTACGCTTGAACCGGGATTATTTTCCTAAATTGTTGTTGACAGTTTTGTACGGTTTATTTAGATTTATGAGGTCCTCGCTCATAAATGTGCTAGTTTTGATTCGTTTTATCATGAAGAGAAAATCAGTGCGATACCTAGGAAAAGTGATTGCGTCATTCAATAAAATAAAGAAAGTGAAATTGAAAGTGATATTGAAAACATTTCCAATCCAAATAATGGACGCCTTTTTTTAGCCCGGAAAAAAAAATACAGTAAAGTGCCATAAGTGATTGTGATCGTGGTCTGAATAAGTAAAAAATCGATCTGGATTCATGGTTAAAGTGATGGAACGTCATGGAAGAAAAGGCGGACAACGGTTATTTTCAAAAAGTAAATTTATTAACGATTTTCTAAACACGTAACCTCTCTTGAGGTTCTGTTTCAATTTCGTATTCGATTTCCACTCGCGGACGTTCACGTTTCTTTTTCGATTGATCTTTTCTTGAAGATTTCTTCGCAGGTGCAGATTTTTTACTGGTTGTTGCGCCAGTGTCCTGAAAAAATAGAAATTTTTAATATTATCCATTTGATATTATTCTTAATAAAATTTTGTACTATTGGCATCAAGCATCATATTGATAAGTAAATAAATTAAAAATTAATAATGGTTAGACCAAAAATATTTTTCATTAAATGCAATTCTGCCAATTCCCTTATTTGGCACATTATGATCTTTTTTTAAAACGTATTTGTAATAGTTATTGAGAAATCACACAAACCTCAATATCACTTGCATCTGATTCAAAATCATCGGATACATCGATTTTCTCTCGTTCACCCGAATCGCTCTCATCTTCCTCTTCATAATCGTATTCATCATTGTCATCATCGTCGCTGTCAGCTGCGACATAACGATGGCCACCATTCTCAGCTTCCATGTGGTCATTTTCCAATTCTTTCTCCACTTCCTTCTCGATCTCTTCTTCCTGTTCCATCTAATGGTTTTATTGAAGAAAGAAAAAAAATAATTATGCAACATTTTCGATGTTTCTCTACTCAAGTAATCAAGTAAATGATCCATAATAAAGTTCCATCTGGTAAACATGTGTTCGAGAAAGGATGCATAGACCGTGTAATTATGTAGGAGTTTCATAATAATTATGATCAATATTGATGATTTATTCAAAGGCAACAAAAACTGACCTCGGTTTCACTCTCGGCTTCGCTCTCACCCTCCACTTCAACAGCTTCGACCGCTTTGTCGAAAACTCTTTGAGGGAAATTGTAGATGTCGTTGTACTAAACCAAAAAGTTACAATTTCAATATCTGTATAAACCGTTGAAAGTATGTTTAGACGGGTGAAATAAAATTGTCTCTCTTACCATTCCTTGTTTCAATCTTTCCATCAGTTGTTTTTCTATAGCCGTCTCCAGTTTAGCAGCAACAAGAGCTTTTTCTTCTCTTCTGCGCTCTCTCCTTTCTATCTTTCTCTGCAATGGTACCAGCTTCTTCTGACGTCTCAGTCTCAATTTCCTCATACGTATCAAGTATTGTGTTATTTTGAGAAATCTTTGCTTGCATTTTGACTTTATAAAGCCGGGCCAGTACAACAAATTCTCGTTTATCTGATGTATGGCTTTCTCAAAGTTTCTTGACAGTTTGACCCGTTCCCATTGTTCCTTTGGCGTATGTATTCTGTAGATTTGTTGAAGAGCCAGAATTATTACATTGTTATGGTTATAATGTGAAATTACTAGGATGCAAAAATAATGTATTCCGTGAAAATTTTGTCATGGAATAAACAACCATTTGCAAGCTGAGATATTTTTAATAACATATTTCGAAATTACCTTTCAGCCGTTCTCATAAACAGATAAATTATACCATTTTCTTCTCGCACTGTTGCATATTGACTGTTCGCTAGCGGACAGGACGCCCTACTGCACAAACCCGTCAGATTGTATTCGTTGCGGCAGAATCTCTGAGATTTTGTGCTGTAAAGATTTTTATTAATGAAAACTCATTCCGCCTTTTGTTATTTTTAAGTTTAAGTAAACGTTTAAGTAAACGAATTATTCAACTCACTTTACTTTGAAGGAACAGAAAGATTTGTTAATGATGCTCCAGACAACCTGAAAAACCGGTGGAGGTTATAATTTTGTACGGAGGATTGTTACACATGATTTTTACAATTTTGACTCACATCATCGTGCTGCATTTTGTTGCTGTTGTTATCGACACAGATCCCACGTTATTTCGACCTCACTTGAGATATAATTGTCAAAGAGATCCGATATTTTAGAACTTGCTTTTTTCAGAGATACACGTGCAAGTGTTTTCACTTAATCGAGTCAAACATAAATTCGAGGAGCCACTGGGCAAGCAGCAGACACTGTGACACGAGGACAAATGTTTGAGCAACTCAAAGCAATGGGAATTTGGGAAGACACAGTCGGTAAGTTAGAATTCTCCAGAAAATTTTCTACTGTATTCCAGATACACTGGTAACCATCGGGCGCACGTGGTAATTTGGAATTATTATTATTCTATTTATTCATGAATCTTACGGTCGTTATTATTTTTATTGCTTCTATTATTCAAATCCTAAGCAATGAAGGATTGCAAACTTACTTTTTAATTAATTATAATGAAAATATTAACAAGGTTTCTCAGAAGTATCGATAGGGACTCGTAGGATTTTGAAATACAAAAAAAAACACGTTCAATTGTCGGATGATATTGAAATTTCCAAGTGTCAACATTTTGTAATAGTTACTTTTTTTAAACCGTTCGAATGACTGAATAATTCCGTGATTTTGAGGGAAAATAAGGTTTTCGTATAAAAATGAATACACAATTATAATACCCTCCACAGTGTATTTTTGGTGACCTAGATTACAATGAAAATATTAGACGTAACATCGATGTACGAGATACATATATATACCTTTTAATCTTTTCGTTCAATATACGTTAATATTTAGAATACCTATGCAAGATGCACACATACGTATATATATAGTATATCGTATTTCGTATAATAATATGTGGCTTGGTGGTTTTCGACCGACCTTCTAACAGACAACATTTATATATGACTTTACTTTTTGTATCTTTCTGTTTTGTTTTTATACACGTAGAATAGCATAACGACATCGACAATAATAATGTGTATATATATAATGTATCGACTTCATTTTTAATATGTTTTTTTTTTGTTTTTTTTTTTTTCAATCGTAGTTCCGTAGAGTAGCAATTTTTTTTTTTAAAGTACACGAAATTTCTTGTCAACCAGACGCCGCGATGAGGTCTATTCGTGAGTCGCTTGGGCCAGTATGTCTCAATGAAGAGATAATTTCATCGCGTTCTCGTACGACATACAAGACGCGAGATTCGGAGCATAGTTTTCTTTTTTTCGGTTTAGTTGCTGTTTTTTTTTCTTTTTTTCCGGAACCATGAATTTTCGAACGAAATTCATTGATTTCGAAATTTCGATTTATACCCCCCAAACTCCTGACGAACAAACGAAATCTGCGGTTTGGAAAAAATAAAATAAAACTTTTATCGCATTTTATGAATAAAATGTAAAATCATTTGTTCTCGCTTTTGTATCGATTCTGTTTTTACGGCTTGTCGCAATCTCGAGGATGTTGTTTTTGTAATAAAAAAAAAGGTCATTTCATCTTTCTTTCCATCTTTCGTTGTCCTCTTATCTTTGATTTACTTTTTTCTGTTATGCGCGTTCTCACGTTTCTTCGCTTTCTTGTGCATTTGAAATTCGCTCCTATGGCCTTCGATGATTCTTTCGAATCCAGACGTTAACTACTTTTCATCGAGGCCGTGCAAAGTCCTCTATGGCTGATATTCATTTTATTATTGTACAATTTCATCATCTTATTCTTCGATTATTTTCTTTCTCCTCTTCATCGATTATTTCATCTCGATCCCTCGTGAACTTAATAAGCGTGGTTTGCAACGAACAATGCTGCGTCTCCTGCTGCACCAGTAACACCACCCGCGTATTTTCCGAGGGCAGACTCGCTGTTGGCCTGCACGATGTCGGCGAAAAAAACAAATAAATAAAACGACAATTAGTTTACGATGATTTTAGAACTTAAAAACTAGCTTATTTATCATTTTGAAAATTTTGAAAAAGGCTAAAAAGGCACGTTGGCTTTCAAACTTTGGAATACAATCGTAAATTTGTCATAAAGGGTGCATTAAGATGTGAATTTTTTATTCGCTGACTCTGGTGCACTCTCGGTTCTGCAATATTTAAAGTTACGTAAACTCGAAACTTTCACAATGGACAAGGACTCAAAAAACTTTTGAAGCTATTTTCCGGCTCTTGTTTTTTCTACTTATAGAACAATGTTCGTAAAGAAGTTTCAAGGTTTCAAGAGATTTTAAAAATTCCACACAAAGTTTCTTCTAAAAATAACGAAAGTACTATTCGTGCAGCTTGGAAACCACACCCAGTTTGTCACAGAATACTTGGAAACTGTTTATTCACCCTTCATGTGGGGGCGTAATGCGTAATTAGATAGAAGTTCCGGCAAAGAAATTGGGTCAACGAGATCAAAAAGAAAATGCAGCTAATGAACGTGTTTTTATTTTTCCACTATTTTTCGAGACTCGTGCTTTTGAGCTTCTTTCGCATACGCTAAATAAATTGATTATTATTATGTTTGATGTTACTTCAGAAGGGGCGACAGAGTTGCGTCAACATTTTGGTTTCATTTACAAGATTAAAGCGAATGCAAAGTGATGGGGGAATATGACTTCGTGACAGTCAAATAAAAAAGGTTCATGAGAGTGGGCTAAAAAAAATAAGGATGAAAAATCGAGACCAACTGGCTCGCCTCTTTTTCCTCCATCAACTATTTTGTATTTTATGGATCTTGGAAAAAAGACTCGAACCAAAAGGTTTCGTCGATTTTTCACGCATACTTACAAACAATGCTCTAGTGCGTTTTTCACACAAACACGAGAGATGAATCGAGGATTTGTTTTTTTTTTCTTTTTTAATACGCATGAGCTTTGACGAAAAGAGAGGCGTCTGCAGCCTTGCTCGATACACTGCCAGCGACGTATTTGCCTTGGCATGCAGCACCGTTTGCCTAAACAAGCACACACAATAGTCTTACGTGCACAAGACAAATGAAAAATTGGCCATGCTAACAAAATAATTAATCAAGGAATCGTACAACAAAATTAAATTCATTCACATGTAAAGTAATGCAAAATTGAGATTTCTTTTTATATAATATTTCATGGGGAATATTATTAATATTGAATGAACATCATTAATTAGTTTGCAAAATCAACAAAATCGAAATTTAATTTACCAAGTTTGCAAAAGAAGTTAGGGTCGTCTTCATGATTTTTATTGTTTTATTGTTTCATTATCGATTAAAAACTATGAGGTTTTTTTACGAATGGGAACACAACTCGAAAAATCGAATTGCACATAAAATGAAACTAACAAGGAAAACATAATTTTTTTGTAGATCAAAATATTATGATTTCAACTACAGAATATTCTAATAGTATGAAAAAAGCATAAAGCTACAATAGAAAAAAAGTACGCGAAGAGAACACAGGTTCAATAAATGAGAACATTGATAATTATGGAGTTTGCAAAATATTTGTACAAGTAAATTTGTGCGAAAAAATTAATGGACGAGGAAACAGATTGTTGAAAAATAGAAACAAATTGCAGGAAATTAATAAAGTGACAAAGCTAAACGGAAAATTGCTAAAAAAATACTCAAAAAAAAAGAGAGGAGAATCGATTGCAGCTCCAGAGAAAAAAATGTTCATCTTCTGAAAATAGAAGCTTTACCTTAGCACGTTTGATGAGTTCAGCTTGTGCAGCCGCGATTTGATCGGCTTTTCCACCCCAAGCTCGGAGGACAGATGCTTGAAGAGCACGTCCATAACTGAAGGTCAGGGCCCATGGTTTTTTGCCCGGGAACTTGTTGATTGCGTCCAAATTGACCGATGCCTCTTCCTCGGACTGTCCACCGCTGAGGAAAGTTATACCGGTTACTGCTGGTGGCACAGTACGACTCAAAGCGGTCACAGTAGCCGCTGCGATTTCCATGGGCGAGGCCTTCTTCGGGCAACTCTGTCCTGGTGTTACCATGTTCGGTTTCAAAAGTGTACCCTCGAGATAGACATGATGATCGGACAATGCCTGAAATACATATTATTATTATTGTTTCATTTGAATAGACGTTAAATATTCACATGAAAAGCTTTATTTGAATTGAAGTAAAACTTTTTCAATCATGATTTAGGAAGGAAACTGAATTAAACGATTAAACAGTCCAAGATTGTTGTGATTTAGGAGAAAACATTGAATAAAAAGACGTTAATTCAATGGAAATACGAGAAATTTGAACGGATTTTCGAAAAGTTTACCTTGTAAACGGCAGCGAGAACTTCCTCGGTAACTTGTTGACAACGTGCAAGGTCGTGGTCACCATCGGGAAGAATTTCGGGTTCGACGATCGGTACGATTCTTGCACTTTGACAGATCGAAGCGTAGCGAGCTAGTACGTTAGCGTTTTCAAGGATAGCGAGTTTGCTCGGGCAGTCCTTCTTGATCTTGAGAACACATCTCCACTTGGCGAATTGGCAACCGTCTTTTTTGTATTGGATGCAACGAGCCTGAAGGTCATCCAGACCCTGGGTCGTGCATTCGTCGTCGGTTCCAAAAAGTGGTACAACACCCTTGTCTACTTTAATTCCCGGAAGAATTCCACGTTCCTTCATCAATTGGACGAAAGGCGTACCATCGTCCGCGCTCTGATAAAGGGTCTCGTGGAAGAGAATCACACCGGAAATGTGACTGCCTATGGCTTCCTGCGATTCAATCAAATTATCGATCAGTAAAAAATTGAAAAAAAAAAGTACATAAAAACGTTAGTTCAGTCTCGTCGCCGTCACGTTCAAAAGTCAACTCCCCGGTTTATTTTTGAAAATATTTTTATAAAAATGTAAAAATATATAAAATTTCGGAAAAAATGTATCCTAGGAAGTTTACAGTTTGGGAAATAACTTTTTTCGCATGTAATGCACAGAGCAAATCATACTTTATCATAGACAAGTTTTTTTTTCTTTTTTTTTTTAAGTTTTGGAGTTATTCTGTGAATTGTGAATTTTTCTATCGCTCCCATAAAAACGTCTGTAAAAAGTTGTTTTAGCGAGACTACTATTTTAACTCAAAATGCTTTCCAATTGACATTTGAACGTAGGGTGCCATTGACATAATTATGAAAAATGACCTTGTTCGCGGTGAAGAGAAGTTGTCGGTAAGCTTTGCGATTGGCCTCGTTGTTCTCAACGTTGATGTCCTGGAGACGTTTACCGATCGTCGTGGTCGACTCATCGGCAGCGAGAATTCCTTTTCCCGGTGCTACGATTTGTTCGGCAATTTGCTTGAGCTCAGCCTTCAGCTCTGGGTCGGCTCTGTCATACTTGTCAGCGGGCATTTTCTGTTGAAACATAATGAAAAACGTGAAAAAATAAACGATCCATCTAATTATTTCGAAAGTTCATTCATACATTAATTTCTATAATCGAGCGAGTATGAAGTTCACGAATTCCATCGCCATTCACTCATCTAATTGAGTTTCGTTTCATAACTTCTAGCACTTCCCTAATTATAATCAATTTTAAGCTCCCCCAACTCGTTTAATACGAATAAATACGCGAATATATCATGTAAATTTTCAATTATGCAAATGTACTGTTTCGTGAAATTAATAATATGTATAATGGGATTATCACCAGCCCATAATATTTGTCTATGATAAAGGAAGACATTAGTCAGAGATGACAGAACAAAATAATAATACGAAGGTTCTTGAAGACAAAATATTATCATTACCATTAGGCAGACCGTGAATAAATTATTCCTGACAGTAAAGAAAAAGAGACCTTTTTCATCTTTTAGTTAAATTTTATTCGTCGGTCAAATTTTTGCTTAAGAGAGTTACTACATGAAATCTTGAAAAGATTAAAAATACTACTCGCATTTTTTTGTATAACCGACTGCATCTTTATTAAACTAATCGAAAGTAATGAGCTCGAAAAACTCGAGAAAATATGTTTTTTCGAAGTAACGATTATATACTTTTTTCAATTTCAACGCATTTGTTCAAAGATAATTTTTTTTTTCAACGTCAAGTGCAAGTAGAGGTTTTATTTTACTGATTGAAAAGCCGATCGGAAAGGTTGGAACAGTCCGATAAAATAAAGCCGATCGACAAAGTCAAAGGGAGCCTATCGCAGGAGCAATAAAAGTCTCACGTTGCCGGCGTTCGACGCCGCTTTGTAATACGTCTTTTTCTGCACATACGAAAGGGTCTCGTATCACCTACCGACAGATATTGCGAAATATTGGTTGTAGTTGAAAGACGATTGATTTACGACATCCGATATACGAGAATTTTTCGTTTTATTTCTATTTCATGCGGGGCTAGGATTAAAATTTCTTCTTTTAATTCGTTTTCTTAATCCAGTTTTACTAGTGAAACAAGTTTATTGCGCGTATTTGCGTCATCTGGATATTTCAACTGCAGGACTTTCTCTTTGATCATCGATCTGACGAGTCATTGCCAATTGAAAATTTTCCAAGAGCTTTTTGCCGTGTGAATCAAATTATTGAGAATAAGTTTTTCACCAATTGAATAACCATCGATATTTTGTGTCTTTAACAAAGTTACATAAACAAACTTGTAAACAAATGGGAATATTCTCGTCAAAATTCAACCAATTCGTTAATTTTTTCAACAGATAAATACATAATCTTACCTCAATTCATTTTTTTTTGTTCTATCGACTTTGATCAATTCGCGAAACCGACAACGATAAAGAAAAGATGATTCACCAACGAAAATCAAAAGCAAACGGAGACAACCGGCAAAAAAAACTACGATACGACGTTTGCACCATTATTTTCAATATTTTCTTCTCAATTTTTTCATGATTTTTTCGAATAAGCGTTTTAACAATTAGACAAAGAACACCGTGTACGTATCGAGTATTCCGAAGGCAACGAGACACACACGTATACCGTACGGCAGGTTTATTATAATAATACGTTTTTGATAAAATGTGTCAATGTAACACACATGTTTATAATAATAGGATAAATATGTTAACAACGTCAAGTTTTACGCGGTGATATAGTAATCGATAACGGAATATGCTTTGACGGAGTGTTTCTCGTTCGTAGCTCCGATTCATTGGTTACAGCTGTACACGATTATTAAATGGAAGTACATCAAGAAATATCGAGAAAAAAGATAGTATAAGTTGTTTCGTTTTGTTGTTTTAATATGTATTAGTGTGTGACCGATTGACCGTTCGGTAATGAACGTCGACCCCGTCCATCGGTTATCCAAGAATTGGTAACTTTTGGACAGGGTCTTGTACCATCTTGACTACATTTTTAATTCGACGTGTTTTTTTTTCTCCTACGCGACTTTTTCTTAATTTACACCATAGCCTGTCAGACGACCATCGGTTTAAGGAAACCCGTTTTTAGAATCGCTTCCGGTTGTCGAGCGGGGCTTAAGGCTTGGAACTGTTCTCGATCGGGAGGAGAGTTCGCCAAGAGAGCGAACCCTCGACTGGTGCACTGCCGTTACACCGGCGAGGGTCGCTGCTCGGGAAAATTGGGAGTCAGAGAGAGAGGGCAAGCCCGCAATGCACCACGCGCAGACGTTCTGGGCTTTGCGCGAATTATCCCCCTGGTGAATGCTTCCTATGTCTGCTGGAACCCTGCGTGTATTTCTGCCTGTCCACCTCACACTCTCGTGCCTGGAAAGCAGGCAGCTTTCCTTTCGTTTTTTCCTTTTTTCGGTGCCATTTATGACCGAGAACTTTTCATTTCGATATGGCGGCTCGTACCATCCACTCGAACAGGGAGACTAGGATCCTTGACTTATCCGTTTTTCACTCTTTTCTCGAATACGTCAACCAGTTCTCTTCAGTTTGAAGAAAAACGTCAAACTGTCCTCGTATTTATAATACGAACGATTAATTATTACGATTTTTATAAAATACTCTTTGCAGCAGATAAATCGTCTTTGAAAACTGCATTCCTGTCGAGCGAATACCTTTTGGAACGTTGCCCGGGATTACGTTTGAACGAAAAACTTTGTAATGTTCTTCTAGGCTCGAGATTCACTACTTTCGAGGAATATTCACCTCCGGACACACAATCTCTTTCTTTATCATCTCGCAGGCGAAAAAATTGCTATGCGATAATTCAAGTTTACCGATTTTACACTAGAATTCATGTGCCACCATGTTTGACCAAAATAATGTCGAAGGACGTGACACTTTTTTCCAATTACACCAACACCTCAGTTTCTCGCGTATAAATAAAAGTGTACTGTGTATTTTCAACTTTTTCTTTCCCTTTCCGTGGTTTACGGCCTTTCATCTTTGTTAGAAGAATCCTTTGTCAAAAAACTCCACCGGGAATATAATCAATTGCAACACGAGCAGTCTCAAAGTCATCCTTTACTTCTAGAAAATTAATCCCTTAATCCTCGTCTCTCTTTTTCTTCTGTGGCGTTTCTACCGTCAACACAATTTTTCTCATTGTCTACCCAACAATCTTGTTTTCCTTATTCGTGAAGTCTCTTTTTCTTCCGATTGTCTCACAGCGACTTTTTTATTCGACCTAATCCAATTACAAACGTGACACTTTGATCAGCTCGTTTTTCTACTCCACTCGGACTCATAATTCCAGCAATTTTCTATTTTCTCAATCCTAATTCATTACGTTCTTTCGCGTTCTTGTTATCCGTGCAAAAATTTTCATTCTATTTCACGCAGCGAATCAGATGCTCCCTGCAAATACGAAGTGAAGTTTTTCCAACTACATTTTTTAAGCCAATCGCTTGGATTGACGTTGATTGTCGTTTAGGCTCAGAAAGTTTTTGATTATTGTTTCTTTAACAGGAATTAAAATTAATTCTGAAATTCGTGCAAATAAAAACCACCTACAAGTCCCGATTCCGGCATTTTATTGACTTTTTTCGTAAAATGCTCTAAAACTTTTTTGAAAAAGCTGACAAATAGATAAAAAAAATAACTTTTTTATTGGTATCTCGAGATTTTATCCAATTTCACTACTTCCATGTTAGGGACATTGCTGGTTAAATTCATGTCTTAATAACGTACCAATGTAATAACTTTTGCACAGTATTTGCTTGACATTATAATCAGTTTCAATGCAAACTTTGAGATATTTGTTTTACAGGAAATAGCTCAATTAAAATTCTGTTAAATATGAACTCTCGTGATATATCTGTGGTTATGGGTCATCCATTAATTTACGTTGTACTGCTACATATTCATGTATCACGACCTCTTCTCTCGGAGTATCGTACAGCAATGAACGAATGCGGATGTTAGGCTCATTCATATAGAAATATAGACCCAACGATAACGTCAATTCAGTTGGGATAATGGCTCGAGGCTGTGGCATCCATTGTAGTGGAACAAGTTCTATTAGAAGTTCGACTAGTCGAGGAGAATGAGAGACCGAGGGTTATGAATGTACCAGAACCTATTACACGCGTATATATAAACGTGCGAGGCAAGAAAACTGCACGAGTTTTTCTCTATTCGAAAAAGTAATGTTCAAAATTTTACACACAATTATAAACTCTCTGATTCCAACAAACCTTCACACAGGACTTATTTATTGATTAAAAAATAAACTATATTGTGAGCATTTTTATAATCCATTTTTTTTAGATACATTTTTGGCAGAGTTTCAAACACAAAATAAGTGAACCTATTTTTTTCAACTCCAGTTTAAACCTTTGACGTTGAAAGAAGTTTTTGAACGTGATAATTGGGGGTTTAATTTAGCGCGTAATGATCATTAAGAAGTTTGTTTTTATTTCTCAACATAAAAATGAGCAAATTTTGTTTTCCCCTGTAGATTCTCAACACTCATTTTGCTTGCATGATATTTTTTCATCAGTAAGTTAGGAAACACATGGATTTAGGACAGAAATATTTGAAAATTTATTTCAATTCACGAATCAGAGTTTCTAGAAAATAAATTTTACAGAAATCTTCATAAATTACTTTAGTAAAAGACTACTTTGGATTCTAGTGATTTACAAAAAATCGGTAAATAAAGAAATAGGGAGAGAAGAGAAGTCACGAAATTTAATAGATTGTATAGAACCGAGTTTTCCTTGTCGTATCAAATTTGATTTTGGCATCCTCGAGTTTTGGCTCAAGTATTTCTTGACTCGTGTACAACGAAAAAAAAAAAATATGCTTTTGGACTCGGGCTTTATCCGAGGGATTGTCAACGTACTCGGAACTTATATGTGGCGAAGCTCGTAAGCTTCGTACTTTTTAACATACACACTTATAGTAGCTCTCAGTTATTTTGGAGCGGATCTCTTCCATCGCGTCGCCAGGGTCCCCGAAAATCCGAAAATATCGACGTTTTTTTATTCCTCGTTACTATACAACTCTCCATTACCGGCACTCCCACAATTTTGAAGCTAAGAACTTTAACATTGAGGCAAAGCAGCCGGCTTCAAATTCAAGGAAAATTGATCGTAGACCCCGTACCGTTCGATAATGACGCCAATTTTTTTTTTTCTGCATTTCAATAGAGTTTTTATCATCGAATGTTCGCCAAATGCAACTCTTTCGTTCATCGTTTTCTTTATTATGAAAAAACGAAGACAACAGTGTGATGAAACTTTATCATCGCATACGCGGAACGTTTTATGTTAAAGAGAAAATTCGGGTTCGAAAAAATCAATCGTAGGACACTAAGGGCCAATTTTCTGCTGCATTCCGAGAAAAATTTCACTTCATATTGTTGTGTGATGAATAAAAAATTGGAATTTTATCTTCCTCGTGTTTGCTTTGTTTGGAAAGGATCCCCACAGACTGGAAATATTTTTGCTTTACTCGTCCAGCGATAAGAATTTCAAAAAAAATATCGAGTGTGGCACGTCGTGTTGTACGAGATCGAATATAAACACGTTTTCCATGATTTTCTGTTTGTCATTCACTTTGATTCTGTTTTCCTGTCTCTGGTTTTGAAATTTCTTCTTTATATTCTTTGACGATTCGCGTGGTCAACATTCGACATCTGCGTAGAGGTTACACAGAAACTTGTAGTGTGTATACGTGTGGAGTTTATTCGTTTCGACGCACGAATGCCTTCCGGGAATTCCCGGCTCTTCCGACACATACCTTCGAGGCGCTCTACGCCAACTCGACCTCTATTTCACCTCCAGCTTCTTCGATCTCTCGCCCAAATTGCTACTGTATGTCTTTAGCTTTCATGCATTTTCATAAACCTTTTCGAACGGTTTGTCATCCCGAAAAATAGTTTGAACGTGCAATTAATTGCAAGAAAAAATTGTAATTTTTGTACTAACTTATTTACGATCCAACATTTCGTCATCGAAATTCGAAAATCTCTGTAGTTATTACAATGTTTTTATTCTTTGAAAGCAACCTGAATGAATGGTTGATCGAAAAAATAATAACAACATGAGCTGTCTAAAAAATAATTATCATAGGTTCGAAATTTGATTGGAATCAGCGAAAGGCAAACGTCAAATTGTCATAAAAGACGCCATGTTGATGTTTTGTGTTGTAGTACATCATCGGGTACGTTGTCATTCGTAATAGAAATTTCACGATCGAATCGGATAACACGACATTTGTTCGTATTGCGTGCATACACCCCCCCGTAGCATGTGTAATACCTTCGGGAGGATAGACGAGAAGAAAAAACCACGGGATGAGATATCTCCTGGTGGTTGAACAAGAGAGGAACGGTGGAGGGGTCGATACCGAGGAATACGAGTCTGCGCCGGTCTATTGAGTGCGCAGAACACAAATTGTTCGCCTGCATCCTCGAATATCTTTTCAATGCAAATGAATGTTTATCAATCTCGCAATTTTTGACACAAAAATTATTGACTATTCAGATAAACTTCATACACCCGCGTTTTTACTTTATAAAATATCACATAACAGCAAAATGAAGTCCAGAACAGAAGTTTATCGTGTCTTAAGTTTCCAAGATGAGGAAACTTATACGTTTAAGTTTAATGAGGCGAGAGCAGTATCAAAAACGATAATCAGATCATTAGCAAGTTATTTATAACAAGAATAATAATAATGACGATCATATAGAAAATAATAATTCAATATTTATAATTATTTTGTGAACATTTGAAAGGATTAAGTACAGTTTTAGAATTTGTTACATCCCTACAATGAAGTAGATTTTAACGACGATAATTATTTTTAGCAAAGAACTTATATTTTGCATTTTATGAAACTTTTTTCGTCTCATAGAGTTTTCATTATTAAATATTCACCAAATATCACTTTATCATACGCCATTCTCTTCGTTATAAAAAAACGAAGAAGTCTTGATTAATGGAAGCGTTTTATCGCATACGAAGAACATTTTACGCTAAAGAGAAGAAAATTGAGGTCGTTTTCGACCCCGTCGTAGGGTTTAAATTTGAAACAAAAAAAAATAAACCGTATAGGGAGGTTTCTAAGGGTAAAAAAGTCGTTGAGTTATTATTTGGCATAGAAAATGACGGGAAAAATACAGTGCATTAAAATGTATGTGCCTCTATTATTTTATATTCTGTTATCGGGTTTTTGAATTTAATTAAAACTCCAATTAACAGCAATTATACTTTGTGATGTTATCACTCCCCAGACCGCATGAAACTTCTATGTTCCCATGATGGACATGATAATAATAACAAAGCGTGTATAATCATGATGTAATTTGCTGCAATTTCGCGCAACGTTTATTTACCGTGGAAGAGAGATTTTGATGCAAATCAGAAACGAGAACGTGTTCATATAATCTGAATATAAATTTTGTATAAATATACCATCAAAATATTTGGAAATAGATTATCATAATTCGTTTTCCCTTTTCTTTTTTTTTAATCTCACAAAACACATCTCTCGTCGGTATAAAATCGTAAAAAATGTGTGTCACGTTTGTCATGGCGTTGTCCATTGATTTTTCTTTCTCGATTCATTTCACCATTTGAAAATTTGTGTGTTTTGCCAAATAATGACTAGAGATCAAAGTAAACACATTTTCGTTAGTCTGAAAACCCTGCCACACTAACTCTGATCAACAAAAAGTCGACCCTGGACACCTAAAATCTATTTTCCCGAACAAATTGATCTGAATCTGTTATTTAGCGAAAAAAGTTTGTCGCGTGCGACAATAAAATTCAATTGTAAACCAATCTCTTCTTTTCCTTATAGCGAAGAGAATTGTGTACGATAAAGACGCCTTTAACGAAAAAATGGGGGACAAAAAACACTAAAACACGAGTTTCGTTCGAAACGTTAAACAACAAACTTCAAATTTTTGTCTTTTCGACAATTTATTTGGTTAAAAAACAAAATCTATTTTTGAGATAATGAAAATTTAGTTGATTTGTTAAAATAAGTTTGTCAAACATATTCGACAGAATATTTGACGTTTCCAACAGAATTCGGTTTTGAATGAAGATTTATTTCTCTTCCCTTTATATATGCTACTTTATGATGGTATCACGACCTCATGAGTGAACGCATCGTCGCATTAATGCGAGATCCGAAGTCAGCCCAAACCAAAAAGAGATAAACAAGTTTCTTGAGGTAAACACATATGATCGGGCAGTCTCTATTTGAGATGACGTGACGCGTTTGCGCGAGCTATGACCTCTCACTTACTTACAGGCATTCGGTTACTTCGTAGTGAAGCAGAGGATGTAGGGTCGACTGGTGGTTTGCGGGTTATTGTTCAGTTAATCTGACAATATTTCGTTTATTATTTTTTTCTTTATATCTTGAAGGAGTTTCGTCGTAGGAGTGAAAAAAAAGAAAATTCTACTAGAATTTGGTGTGTTTCCCTGTTTTTACGGTCTATTTGTTGTTTTATTCTCAGTAACGACGAAAACTTACGGTAACATTGCCGCAAATAGATTAAGAAAATCACAAGCAAATTTTATTCGAGAAAAAAATACGAAAATACGGTTGTATAGGCTCGAAGGGTTTTTTAACCTCTCAAAAACATCGAAGTGTCAGATGGAAACTTTTCGCACAAGATTTAAATCAAGTGAAGTAATCATCATCATCATACGAATAAAAATACTGTGGTATCTGTGTTGAAAGAGACGTGTTGATAAATTTTGCAACTCTTATCACTTAACGATGAGTTGGAAGGTTAAACGAAATGTCATCAAAGCCGGTGGGTTCAACATTTTGAGGTTAGACGTACGGAATATTTATAGTCAGAGCCAAATCGTCGTGACTTTAATGTGACGGAATGTTGTTGAGAATCTACTAGACAAGAAAAAGATTGTTGCTTTGGTAAACAGCCAAAACCGTTTTGTTCGGATCTCGCAGGAAAACGTGCTGTAAGAGTGATAAGTGGCGCAATCAACGAGAACGATAAACCTATACGATTATTTCATACTCTGCCGGGTTGTGTATTTTTGGTAACGATTTGGCAACAATTTAACGAGTGGAATCTCATTGAGCAACGAGTTCTTATCGCAAATAATTTTTCTAATTCGGACCACGTGGGATGCGTACAATAAATAAATTCGTTATCGTTTTAGTGGACCTAAATGTACGAAACGAGAATTTCCATACACTCGCATATCTTGATCGCAGTTTATTCCAATTTTAACAATCAATCTATGAAACGAAAATGAATTTTATTCATACTCAAAATTTACAAAATTTACCTGTGAATAAACCACTTTTACGTTAAAAAATAGATAAAAGCAAAAAAATAATTCTTTGTGAAAGTGCACGTGGTTATTTATCAATTCCTCGCGAACGTCGGATAGATCGTTAATCAGCTCGCAAATTATTCGCTAGGGAGCGCGTGCGCGGGCTAGTATTGCGCGAGATTCTATAACCTCACCGTTGCATAATTGACCACGATGCATTGAGATGCAAGCAGCAAGTTTTCCGCTTGAACATCGAGAGCAACGTGAGCTTTGCTCGGATAATCTTAACCGAAAATAGTCGTCACTCAAAAGATAATGTTCAACGACACATCAATATTTTACACGAATATATTCTTGAAGCTATAAATACACGAGAGTGAAAGTAATATCGATAAAAGTACGAGGAATCGGGAGTTTTCCTGCCGTTAGAATTATGTCGCACGATTTCTAGTACACGAAGACGAGAGAAAAAAAATATATTTTTTTATCTCAAACTTGCTGACCTAGTCTGGGGCTAGATAAATTCTGAGATGGTTGATATCCATATTGTATTCAAATATTCAATTATTCACTCATCGAAAGACCCGATAGTAGTAATGACTTACGTCACCTTGACAACACCCTTGTGAACTTGTTGAAAGTGACAAATTCACACGATTTTCGGTTCGAAAAGAATGTGAAACGTTATAATTTTATAAAATTGTATATTATCCCGCTTATGAATTTTATTCGTCTCCCGAAAACATATGTGATTGAGGAATAATTGCGTCAATAACTCCGGTCGTTACACTGAGACAAATGTCAGTCAAGGTCATGGCGCTTGTAAGGCACTGGGCTTTTTCGATGGAACACAACGAATCATGAGTTTATAGAGAAGAAAATTCTTCGGTGTCTAGAAGCGATGGATTTCTTGACGTTATTCACTATTGTTTGCTCATCGAACTGTGGGCTTTTTTATTCGTTTTCAGGCAAAATTGTCGAAAAAAGTATCTCGATAAGTACTTACGTGCTTCGGAGTAGATTTGTGCTGTGCGCGAAAGACGGGGAACCGTTGAATGGATCGACAACGAGTGAGCTACTGGTCGTGTTCAAAGTCTCGTATGTGTCGAGTGACGAGTATTGCGCCGGCGCAAACCCACTCTCATCCAAGCCTCTGATCTCCCTCTCTTACTGTTTCGTGTTCATGTTTGCGACCCGCTTGTTCTCAACCTCCCGTTATCTCGAGGCCTCACTACGTCATCATTTTCAAACCAGGGACGTAATTACAAGTGGAAAATTCTACTTTTATCGTTCAAAAAGTCTCATTTCAAACTTTCCCGCCATTTATTCGCTTTCTTATACTTTCGGCCAATATCATTGTCAGCAGATTGCCATAAAACACTACATTACACAATTTGCAATCACAACTACGATTCAAACGTGTCAATTTATCGATTTTTTTTTTTTAACGAATACTTATTCGATGTTGTTGAAGTTTGTCACATTGGCATTGAAAGGAATTCTTCAGTTTCTTTGAGTATATCTTCGAATTTTTATTCAATCTAATTTGAATGCGATTCATTCCCAACGCGATGCAAAATGTCATTTGTCACTTGCAATAAACAAGTCACGTTAAATTAATTCTACATTCAATTGAAATCGCAGAGTACATTGTTTTAAGTAATTAATTCAATGATATTTTTCGTTATTTATTTTTTTCTTGCCCGATCGTAAAAAATACAAATGGTGGATTTTATGACGAGACACTACGAGTGGAGACCTCTACAGAGAATTTTTCGTTGTTTTTACTAAAAAAGAGATGGTGGAATACCACTTCCATATTCGAAGTGTATACGTTACTGAGCGTTCGGGACCACGTGGAGATCGTAGCGTATGGTAGGGGCGTCCAGGGGTATGACGACATATCGATCGGAGAAACGTTTGCGAGAGCACACGAAACTTTTAGTGCGTATAGCATCATTCGAGGCAACGCCGAATGAGACAAACTCGCAGCGTTTGAGAACCACTTTTTTAGAGGTCAAACAAGGTCACCTTGTTTGACATTCAACAGAGAATCATTGACAGCGGGAGCTTTTCATTGCTAAGGCTAATGCACCTTGAATCATTTTCATTCTCATTCTCATTTTAATTCACAATCCTTCTATTGCAATATATCGATAATTTTTTTCAATTCCGAAAAATTCGTGAAATTTTTTTCCGCAAATCGTGAAAATACTATTGAAATATTTTTTAAATATTGAAATATCACGTGAACAATGACGAAAACTAAAAAAAAAAATTTCTCGAAAAATAACATCATAACGATTCCAACTCATCAGCAGTTTTAAACGCAAAAAAAAACATCAAAATACTATGAAAATATCTATTTTTGAAAGACCGTGACAAAACTATTCGTTGAAAATATTGTGTTTTCACATCGCGAAGTTTATCCAAAGAAATACGTCAAATTATTGAGAAACATAAATTGCTAGCACAATAAAAAATTATCCGTTTTTATCAAATTCTTGAAAATGAAAAAAAAAACACACATAAAAAAATATTCGAAAAATGCTTAAACGATTTCATCTGTAAATTTGGGTTATTGAAAACGTTTTTTGCGTCACTTACTATCGTGTTATAACATTTGTCATGACTCGACGTAGTTATTGATCGGATTTACAAATCTTGCATTGATATTGACCATTTTCTACGTTTCTATCTTGTTTTCTTTTTTTTTCGCGTTGAGCGGAGGAAATTCCTCTCGCTGGCCATCAGATTTATCAGGAATTTTCATACATTTTTTTAATTCATCGATGTCTAATTTTCCCTGCGACGCTTCGAAACATTGCTTAGCTCTATCGAGGAAAACGGCTTCAGCCTCGGGAATTTTTTCGGCTTTACCTCCCCATGTGACTCCAGCTGCATCCTGAGAGAAAGGCGATGATGCAATGTCGTTTTGAATATCCGGAGACATGGATACGTACGATTGAAAATAGTCGAATTGAAAAAAAAATCGTTAAAATTTGATTTGATCGAAAAAATGTTAACCGTACTATTTTTCATGTTTTTTAAATAATATTTCGTAACTTGAAAATGTAACGGAAGAAAAATAATAATTTTTCAAGACAACAAACATACGTGCAAAGTTCTCCCATAACAAAAAGACAAAGTCCAAGGAATTTTGCCTTCAGCGCGTGCGATGGCATTGAGATTTAGAATCGCATCTTCATCCGATTGTCCACCGCTTAAAAACATAATTGTCGGAACAGCCGATGGAACGGTTCGTCTTAAAGCAGTGAGAGTAAAATCGGCAACGATCTTGAAAAAACAAAAAGAAAAAAGAAAGATAAAAACAAAATGATTTCAAGGACGCGACTATCGGGCAATCTGCCCGGACGAATTCCTCTAAGATTTTTTTAGTCCTCTCCCTTTCTCCCTCTTTCTCTCTCGTTCTCGTACTTCGGGCTTGCAAAACTTGGCGTTTTGAATTCCTGCCAGGACCATCGATGGTTTCAGAATCACACCCTCTAAAAACACGTGGTGTTCCACCATAGCACGAAAGAGGACCGAGAGCACTTGTTCGTGAACTTCTAATGCTCTTGGCATTTCATGCTCACCGGTTGTCAGTATTTCGGGCTCTATCACTGGCACGAGCCTCGCACTTTGAGCAATCGTTGCAAACCTATTCGCCACGATACATTTATATTGTTATTATTTTTTTTTTGTTATGAAAATCGTCTAATGTTTTTTCCAATACGAATTTTATTCTGACACCGTTGAACTCCATATTTTTTAACGTTAATTTTACAACGGGGTCGAAAACGACCCCAGTTCTCTCTTCAGCATGAAATGTTCTTCGTGTGTGATAAAACGTTTTAATTATGGATCAGTTTTTTTTCGTTTTTTCATAACAAAAAGAATGGTGTGTACGATAAAGTCGTATTTGGTCGAAAAATGTAGAAAAAAGATGTTTTTTTTTCTACTAAAATAAATTGAAATACCAATTTTGAAATATGGACTCGATTGAGAAATCATGTTTTCACCTTGCAAGAACGTGTGCGTTTTCATTAACTGCCAACGCACTTGGTCGATTATCCGACAATTTATAAGTGCATCGCCATTTTGCAAAATGGCAACCGTCCTTTTTGTATTGCGTACATCTTTCCTGAAGATTGTCCAAACCCTCGGTCGTGTCTTCGTTCGTTGTCCCAAAAAGACACACCGCTCCTTTGTCAACTTTTATACCAGCAATTAAATTTCTATCGCGCAACAATTCTATGAAATCTATGCCCCCGCGTGATTTCTGGTAAAGAGTTTCGTGATCCACAATAACGCCACTTATGAACTGGCCTATTTGATCCTGTACTCAATAACAACATGAAGAATTTTCAATACGATTTCATTTTGGTGTTTTTTTTTCTTTTTTTTCCTCATTTTATTTTGTACGATTTTTTTGTTGACAGTCATTCGTGCTATATCAGTTTTTTTTTCCATTAAACAATTTTGCTTCTATTTTTTCTACACACTTGGATGAACACAAACTTTCGTTTTGAAGTATCAATGAAAAACTTTGAAACGTAAAGAACGAGATTGGTCGATTATTGTTCTCCCATATCCATTTTTTTTCTATCTTTATAAACACATATTATTTGAATAGTTTGTTTAAATTAATGTGAAGAAGGAACAATGGTCAATTCAGAGGAAATGGTAATCGAAAACGTGTAACATGTTTTTTCCATTTTAACATCGATTTCAAACACGAATGTACTACGCAAAGATCCGTCACTCTTTTGATTTCCATCTCCTCAGCCAATTTTGACACGTAAACAAAATTGAAAGATAAATAGAATGACCTTGTCCGAGATCAAAAGCATTTCTCTGTAATCTCTGCGGGCAGTTTCGGTATTTTCTATACCGATTTGACGAAATTTTGAATCGAGCGATGAAGAGGATTCGTCAATATCCAAAATTCCCTTTCCCGGAGGACTCAAACTTTTCACGATGTTTTGCAATTCTTGTTGCAGTGCTGGGTCGACTTTGGTATACTTTGACACCGAATCGGCGACCTGAATTCATTTTTTTTTTTTTAACAACAAAATATGCTTCAATTTGTAAAGCATTGATCAATTACGATCATCAAGTTTTTTTAAAATGCTTCATTCCTTCATTTATTTTTTATATAATTTTTGAGCTTGTGTCAAACGACAAGCTTCGAAAAAATAAAATAAAGCTTTGTTGCTTTAAAATTCAGTTCTTGTTTCACAGCTTAAATTGGTTCGGAGGAGAAAGCGTTATTAATCAAGCGACTTGTTTTGAGTCTGTTGAGGACGTGACCGTAGATGCAAGATAGCCGTATCATTAATTTCAAAAGAAGTATATATAGCGATATAATGCCAATGAGATTTACGTATTTTATCGGAAGAGTTTTAAAATTTCTCAACTCGAGTCATCGTGTTATCACGTATCAAGCTTAGAGGCCGTTAAAAAAATGTTTCTGTACAGAGTTTACTTGAAGTAATTTGAACGAGGAGGCTCGACCAAAGATTATAGTGTTTACCCACTTAATTCCTTATCTATATAACCTAAAATTGAGTTATTACGTTTATTTACACTCGATAAAGATCGTGAGGAAAAACATTTAAAGTGATCAAACATTCAACGACCAACCTTTTGTTTGCATTTGCATTTTTCTCCAAAACGAGCCATATCGATTTATTGATTATTAAATTCCAAGTTTTATACAATAATTTTTACGGCAGTTGCAGAAAATTAAATTGTACCGAAAAACATTTTTTTTTTAGTTTGACAGAAATCCACTTCCTGAGGATGAGCTGTGGTAAACAAAAAAACAAAACAAAGCGAGTTTCTTTGGTATTCGTTTCCTTTACGATTAAGCTCACCCTTCTTTTCAGCAAATTATTTCACAGAATATTTTTTTTTAACATCGTATGTTGATTCCAAAGTCCAAAATGTTATCCAGCGCATAACTTTTAAATGATTTTTGTACTCTCATAATCGAAAAATAACAAAAATAATTGTTTACTTCGAAAGAATTCTTGTCAATAGCCCACTGATAAACTCAACACACAATCTTCAGCAATGTAATGTTTTTCAAGACATTTGGTTTGTAGTAAAGACAGACTCGTGTCTAAATAATGAGATATTTATCTCTAACATGGAACATGAATCAATAGAAAACTTTATTAGTTCTGCCGAAAAACCTTCAACCGAGACTCTTATACTGAGTCTCTTGAAATCTGAATACATTTACGTCACTAAAGTCCTATTAAGAGAAAAAGACGACAGAACAGGGAAGCAAACTTCGATTCCGAACCATTTCATTATCAATGTTTTTTTTTACATGGCATCCAAAATATGCTAAATCGCTTTTTTGGTAAACAAGCCAGATAGTGCTGCACCTAGCGGAACCGACACGAGATTAACGCATTCTTAAAACATTTGCTACGCCAATGACGAGATTCACAACATTGCACAGGCGTATTGTCAATCGTGTCTAATGTCAAAAATGTAAATAAACTTGCTATGTCGTGTCGCGTAGTTCGTAACATCATAACCTAAAATACTAACAGACTAATCGCTAAAAAAATGTATATTCATGAAATAGATAATAAGGTTGTCTGAAAAATAGAACTCCCAGTGTTAATTTTTGTATAGCTTCGAAAAACGAATTCAAAGTAAACAATTGAGAATCGTGCCTTAACCTCGCTGTTGAGCTGCAAAAAAAGCATCGCATATTCTTACAATTACATTATCAGCAGCGTACGTACACATGTATGTATATTACACACAAAAATATACACATGGACATCTAACTTTCGTTGTTCCTAATTACATTAGCTAAAGTGAATTTACTAGCGAACCGGCTTTTACAATCTCCTCGGAAATCATCGCGACGTTTTTAATAAAAACACTCAAATGCAACGATAAACCGTACTTTTGCCGATTCTACAAAGCGAGTAATAGAAAATAGAAATATATTTACAATGAGTGGCAGAGTGACACACAAGTCAAGAACAACTGAGCGTTCTGCAGAAAGGCATAGAAAAAAGAAAAAGTCGAAAAAGCGTTCCAGCTCGTCTTCGGAGGATGGCGTAATGGTTTCGGGCCAAAGAAATTCTTGCGGCAAATACAAAAGGCGCAAATCACGGAAAAAAAAACATCGTAGAAGTTTTTCGAGTGATTCAAGTTCTAGCGATTCGAGCGTAGTCAGACTAAAACTAGAAACAAAATCGAAACAATTGCTGGGCGAACGTCCCGAATTTTGTAGAAATGCTAGACGCATTCATGACTCAGGAATTTCTCAGGACGTTCGAAATCATCAGTTACTCGGTT
Organism: Campoletis sonorensis; assembly: GCA_013761285.1. NCBI lineage: Eukaryota > Metazoa > Arthropoda > Insecta > Hymenoptera > Ichneumonidae > Campoletis > Campoletis sonorensis. The sequence goes on from JACEOJ010000201.1 coordinate 296,897, forward strand.
TGCACCCAAGAGAGCAAAGAACCGAAGCACTAGCCAGATCGCATTTAGGAATGATGGAACGCCGAGTAATCAATCCTTTGGATGCAAAAGCCGGGAAAGAAACGTCGAGAAGGCGCTCCGAGTCTAGTCAAGCTGCTAAAAAATCTCGAAAGTCTCGTAAGAGAAAGCTCTCTCTGTCTCGGTCCAGTTCATCGAGCGATAGCAGCTCAAGTGATAGTTCGAGCTACAGTGAAAGTTCTAGCGATTCTAGTTCCAGCAGCGATGCCAGTTCGGAGAAACGCAGAAGGCAAAAAAAAAAAAAGAAGAAGAGATTAGCGAAGAAATTGATGAAACGAGAGGAGAAAAAACGCAGGGAGGAAAGACGGAAATTGAAAAAGATGATAAAGTCCAAATCTGGAGTCCCTGTTGTTCAAGAGATCAAACGCCAAATGATTAAAGCGCCTGAAGATAGACTTCTTAAAGATATCAATGTCGAATTAGCGGATAGGGCTAGAGCCATGGCTCCCATGACCAGGGAACAGTGGGAAAAGAAACAGAGCGTTGTAAGGAGAGTCTACGATGAAGCGACTGGACGTCAGAGGTTCAATAATTATATTGACAATATTAAATCACTATCAATTGAGTAGAAAAATATACCTATTTAAATTTCATTTTAATTTTCTTGAATTCCAGGTTGATCAAGGGTGATGGTGAAGTACTGGAAGAGATAGTTAGTAGAGATAGACACATGGCAATAAACAAAAAAGCTACCAAAGGCGACGGAGAATTTTTCCAATCACGTCTTGCAGTTAACAAGTGATCTTGTGTACCAAATTCCACAATAAAGTACACTTTAGAACACACAGAGCTCACCATTCAATTATACCTTTCGTTTTATTTCTCTGCACCATATTTTTACATATTTCATTTAACCAACGCTCCAAAGGACCCGAGGGACGAGATTTTTTGCGTTCACTTCGCGAATCTCCAATAGACAATTTACGAGCAAATACATTTTTTACAAGTATGAAGCATTTATCGAGTAGAACAAATTTCGTTCTAGATTCCTCAGCCTTGTTAATTATTCACCGATTTCACAATAGCATCATTTCAGGTGCTTGGACAAAACGTCTATTTCCCTCTTGTCCTGGCTTAAACTTTTTTGTTTATGAAAAAAATTCAGTTAAAATATAGCACCAAGAAAATTTATTATTTTCTTCAATTTTCGAAGGATCTTATATTCTTAACATAATATCTCAACTATGTTGTAACTTTTTATCAATATAACAGTTTTCTTAAGTATGTATCGCATCGAATATAAATGTTTTTATAAAAATGTTCTTTTACAAAAATACATTTTTTTTCTTTCTCCGTATTTACTGTTGTTTAATTTTCTTATCAGTAATCGCGTGGTTACATTGATGTGTAAATTGTTAAGAAATTCGACAGGACGGTCAAACCTATGGCAAAGTTCGCTAAGTAGGCAGTACTTATGTTTGCAGATATATTTTTAGTGATTATTCAAACCGATTTGTACCGGCCATAAAAATTATAATGGTTGACTCACGAGAGCACCTTATTAAGGTTTATCACATATTTCAGCATGTCTCGAAACCAAATCTTCCTTCTTGGAACCTCATGTTGTTGGGAAGGGTTTAATACCATTGAATAAATTCGCTCGTGTTACCGTTGATATAAGCGATGGACATGTAAAATGTTGGTGCACGACAAAGAGGACACGTTGGGTCTCTCACGAGCCATGCAGTCAGACAAGGTTCACAAAATATATGTTTGCAATGTAGTAAAAGAGGATTGGAGAAGTTGTCGTGACAAATTGTGCACACTGAACCAGCTCGTACCAATTCATCTTCCGAAGGATTTGTATCCACAGTCTGCAAACACACAAAAATATGAACCAATTATAACACATATTTCTCAATCGTACGGAATCAAACGCCTGAATGAAATATTCGACCTAAGTTTATGTTTATATTTCGTTAAATCGATCACTCAAAAATATAATTTCTCTAATGAATATTTTGAATAGAGAATTGAACACTTTCGTGTGTGGAAATGTGATGCAGTTATAGCTCAACAAATTATTAGTTCGAGAACTTATATAATCCATTACGGAAGAAAAAATCTATCAATTTTGTAGAGCGCTGTAAACAAGGGCCCGAACTCTAAATTATATTTCAACATATAATTGTTACGTGTGAAAATTCTGCGCATTGATGCTTCAACTTACCGCGTCCTGCAAAAATTGTTCCCAAGAGCTTTTCACGAGTGTACCTCGTTTCATAATGTCGTTTAATTTCTTGCTTATGTATATAACTGTGAATAGTTGACAGAGGACGGGTTTTGCAGGGTTATAGTATCTAACACGGACATAAGAAACCCACGGATAAATCGTTGCAGTTGTACGAACCAATCGCGAGCAGGCTTCGAGCACGAGATAATATTTTCCCTGTAAAAATAAAATATAATGATAGTTTTTATTGTATTAAGAAAAATTTGAGTCATAATTATTCGAAATATTAGATTTCTTAATTAAAAGATCATTTGAAAAATACGAATCGAGAGAATTTATCGAGAAAATAAAGAACTAAGGGATGCAGCATTTTTTCGATCATCAATGTTTGATCCAAGAAACTTACTCTTTTCGAATATGGCACTATTTTGGCTGGTAGACAGGTAACCAAGATTTTTAAAGCAACAGTCAAGAGTTTCAGCTCCACATCGGTTATAATTACGGACCACAAAAGTTCGTTCGGTGTTATTGGTCCGATGTAAAATTTGAATAATGGCTGTTGAAATATGTAAGCAATGAGGATGAAACAGCAGTAAATACAATTCAATGCAGCGAAGAGTATACTCAAGCTTCTATTTTCGTTTTTTGCAATTTCACTTTTGAGATCTGTATTGACAATCCCAAAAATAATAGAAAGGATGAAAAACTGAACAATTTGAGATTTGTCGTTGTGGATGCTTGTGAACAGTAGAACTAAAAATAGAAGAAACTCGTCCAATCTGTCCAACAAAGAATTGATCAGACGTCTATTTTCTGGACTAACGAATCTCAGGATAATCCAATTGTCTGTTACGCTATTCCTATTCTCATTGTTGAAAGCAATATTATTATCGTTGTTGATATTATTATTGGTGGGGATGTCGGTACTATTAGCTGGACCGTTGATCAAAACTTGTCGACTATTGTTGAAATAATTGTTGGCTACGGTAACATGACGTGTGTGGGTATTATTATCTGCAGTTTCTTGACTGGTATCCGTCGTCATCGACCCCGAAGAATTATTCACGTTCGTCACGGGACTAATCGTCGTGAATGTTCTTCTGACGGAAACTTGATGTTCCAGTGATCGTATATTTAGCCAGAAAGCGTAGGACACTCCAGGTTCATGCTGTTGACATGGATTTTCAATGTTAGCAAATTAATAACCATTGTTTTTCGCTCTCCTTGAAAATCCCAAATTCTTCATTTCCGTATATTTTTGATCAAAATCTATGCTTTGTAGAATTTCTCTTTTTTTTTCTGAACATTTCTCAATTTTATGTACCGACTTCAATTTTTTCACTATATTTTCAAGTCTTTGTCGCTTTACAATTCGTCACTTTTCTCTTCTGTTCTTATCTTTTATATACTTTATATTCAGCCAGTGATTCTAGAAAATATCCTAATCGCAACACTCACCGTAAAGGATCCAGCGACCAAACGCCTGTTTCTTCGCAAAGATGCACGCTTTCTCCGAGAAGCAGTAACAGAAGCTCTTGTTTCCCCATTCTTATCGTTATTTTTATTTACTTCATTATTATCGATATTGTTGTTCGGATTATAAGCAGAAAGGCTGGGCGTAGATTCTCGAATATGGTAATTGGTGGCTACTGTTGCCCGGTAACCTTGGTTAGAATTATTTGCAGTGTTTTTATCACTGTGTGACGTTTTCAACGACAAGAAATCGTGACTAATCGTCGGGGATATTTTTTCAACAGGAGCTTGATGTTCTAGTGATCGTATATTTAACCAGGAAGCAAACGACAGTCCAGGTTCATGCTGCAAATTAAGAATGAATCATCATATTTTTGTCTTTTCTTCCCAAAGACTACAAGTTATTATTTTTCGTATGTTTGAGATGAAAATCTATCTTTTCGAGCTCTATGTGTTTAAGATTTCTTAGATTCACATTGCGACTTTAATTTTTTCCTGAAATTATCAAACGTTTTTCACTTTTCAATGTCTTCACACTTTCTACTTCCATAATTTCAGTTTCTTCATATTGAGCCTGTAATTCCAGAACATTTCGTTTTCGTAATACTCACTGTGTAGGTCGGGACGATCGAACACCTCATTTTACCAACTAACAATCTGGCATAACCTTGTAAAAAATATTTGTCTCAATGCTCTTCAATCGGTGGCGTTCGAATTGTGTGCCGCTAGCTTTTATGCCTTATCAACAATTCCAATGGATATTTAGTACCAATTGTTAACTCATTACCGATGACTCCTTCTCCGTGCAGAGCCTCAATCGTAACTGCAGTTTAAGCAGATCCTGTCATTCTGGTGTTCAGCTAATTGGTTAATCTGTTGTTTTTGTTCTTGCTCTTGATTTCATGGATACTTTGCATCTGCAAACGTGTAAAGATTTTGGCTGAAATTCAGGTACATTTGGACTCTTGAATTGCGTACTTTTTGGATATAATTCGAACATGGACATAAATAATTGAAAATGAAATATTCTTAATTAAATGTATAGAATTTAAAAATAAGTGTTTTTTGTACATTATTTCAAACTATTGGCAGTGAAGTTTCTTTGTAAAAGAATAATAATTGTTAATTCGGTTTCATTAGTATGGCGGATTCTCTACATCGAATATTTCACGACGTTAAATTCAAAATAAAAAAATTGATGAAAAACACAGTCTTCAAAGGAGTGTACATGAATTTACGTAAATGAAAAATTTCCTGTTTCTATTTGATTGTAGAAAATCGGGTAAACCAATTTATGAGTTCAGTAAAAAAATGAGAAATAAGAACAGTTGAAGATAATGAAAAGTGAGAGAACGAACGGATTTTCAAGGACAATAGGCCCCGATCGGCAGAATCGTGGCGAGATGATAACAAAAACAAAAGAAATATGAGGTTAGCCTTTCAGGGGCTCAATGTCAAGATACAATGAAAATAATGGCAAATGTTTTTGATTCTTTTGTCAGAGGAATTAACGAATGTTTGTAGGGAAAAACTCTGTTTTATAAGGTCGAATTATACGTTGATGCTACAAAATATCGCGTCTTCTATCTTTGTCACCTCTTTTCATTGGTCACGTCTCTGGATTTGTTGAAATATCTTCGTCCGTTTGGCTTGTTTTATATCCTAGCAAAAAAACTGGTTATTAAACACGTCTTCACAAGTTCGGTAGATCATTTCTGGGAAAGTAGATAGTTTCGCGATCAAATTTAGGAATACGATGGATGTTGTCTTTTTGTTTATAAGCCGGACCGCGTGAGCCTCTCGAATGATATTTTGAAAAATACAACTGCATCCTTGGTGTCTCGTTATCGCGCGAGAGGCGCGATAGTAGCCTATGGCCTGGCGCGAGAGAACTTGCGTGTTATTGTTGTTTTATTTGCTTTTTACTTTTTATTTTCAGTAAGCTTTTGTTATATTCACGTAATTCGCGTAACAATGATGGATACACACGAAGTTGAAACTCGAAACGAGTAGCGAGATTTACAATAATGTTCTTCGTGGTTTCACGGTGAGTTTTCTTTTGATTTTACAATACAAACAAATTTGCATCGGTAAAATTCTGTAGATGACTGCGATTGCATCGCTTTTAATCTTAGATGTCCTATGAAAAATTATAGAAAATATTGCTTTTTCTTCATTTTTTACAACTATTTATTGCTGTTCTTTTTACTCGTTGTTTTCGTTTGTGCTGCTACGAGTCAATTATAGCAGAGAGAAGCCACTTTGCATCATTTTGTGACCTGCCGCCCTGAATTAGCCCCCTCAAGTTAAATAAATCGATTTAAAAAATATATAAATCTCTTGCTGGTCGTACAATGGTTCGTGGTAGCGCAGTTGAAGAGTTTGGTAGTGTACCACTTGAAAAAAAAATTCAAAGACGACCCACCACCGAGTCTGCTTCTTCTCGATTTCGCCATTTAGAATTTGTGTTTCGCAAATCACTCGTTGGTGGCAGTGTGCCCCAGCACGCATTTTGCCGGTGTGTCGTTGCTATGACAACAAAGTACGGATACATCCTACGACGTAAACAACAGAAAATTGAAAAAAAAAAGAAATGACAAGTAGATTGTAGGTGACAGAAAGAGTAGAAAGTAGGAAACTCTCAGAAACACGGAAAGTCTAGTTCCTTCTTGGTATTATAGTGAAAATATTTAAAGAATCATGTGGAAAAGCACCGTGGTAGAAGCATCGGACAAAATATTTCCAGGCTTGGTGTACCATGATCGTGAAAAAGAATTTTGGGACATGGGTAATTATGTTCATATAAACTAAGCATGAGACATTAAAAAATGAAATTTTCTCAAAACTGAATAATAATAAACAAACGTAATTATGGGCGATAGGACACTTGGTGAGATCGAGCCTTCCTCTACAAATTGCCTTGTATTTGAATGTCTGGATTTTCTCTATCTGGGTGCTCATTTCTCTCGCAAGTTTAGATTCCAAAGTAATTATCCAAAATCTCCTACTGTTTAATATGACATTGTAGTATACATTGTTGGAAAGTAATAAAATGGCGTATTCTTTGTTCAACGGAGCACGAATTTTACACGCGAAGTTGGCATGTAATCGAAGGAGCTCTTGTAAAACCTAAAAAAAGTGTATTTTCTAGAAAACTAAAGATTATTTCGAATCGTATATAAATGATGAATGAAAAAATGCTTTTATTGCATTCCAATGATGTAAGCTCAAACATATCTGGTCGGGCTGAACTGAAAAAAAAAATTCGACTGCATTTTTGCTGTACGAAAGCCAAGATCATCGATTCTCATGTCCATTTTTTTTTTCCCAGTATTTTCATCTCTCTAGTTTGTACAAATTTATCACAATCGCCGTCTTAATTGTTTACTCCGTGCTCGAGTGCGCCAGACTGTATTTTGGGTACCTTGGCAATTTAGCCGATAAGGTATATGGATTTATCTTTTTTTCTTTGACACTTCTGAACAATTCTGAGGTTTTTTGTAAGCCTATGTGTCAATTTATTCCAGATTCCTGAGCTCGCTAGCTTTTGGCTCATTTCAACACTGTTGCAATTGCCACTCATGCTTTTCATGCTGCTCGACAGCAAAACATTGCCATGTCTTATAGAGAGAATAGCGCATGGTTGTATGATTATTCTTCTCATTGTGGAAATCATAACAGGGACTATCGCTCTGAAAAACACAGCGGATCATCATGCAAGGAGATTTTACACCGCACAGACCTATGGAATTGACAGCAGAACGCTAACCCGATGAGAGCTCCCTGTGAAGAAGTCTCGTTGAATAGATTGCTTTGTGAATGGTCGTTGATCTGTCCAATAAATACAAACTTGGGAAATTAAATATATAATTTCCACGTTTTAAAAAATGTTCAATTTTTTTTTCTAAAGTGTCGATACGCAACCACAGAAAATCCATTTCAGAAAAAAAAGAAAACATTTATGATTTCGACAAATTAATGAACTTAAATGCGAAGATTACAGAAAAAAAATTCAATAGAAAAAAGCAGTAGCTTACACGCGAGCCATTAAGATGAATATTTTTTGTAGATATTGACGCAAAAGGTTCAATGAAATATTCAATTTATGTTAGTCTCCAGACCGTATTCCTCATAGAAGCAATGCAGCGTTTCGACATTGGTTTTGAGGGTTTTTGTGAAATCGCTTATCACTTGAACAATTGCATCTTCTTTAGGTGTTATTTCGTTTGCCAGAATCTGTAGGACGTACGATCGACTCGGTACCATTCTCGATAGCAGCTTAGAAAAAATAAAGAATCCCTTAGTTCTCGTGAGTTATCTTTAAGGGCATGGCTGACTGGGTATTTCGACACCGTGTGTGCGAAAGAGATAGCTACAAATGTCGAAACAGAAATTTTACCCCGAACAATTGTTTTGCCATCCAACCGTGATAAGGCTCTAAAGATTCCTCGTACGACTTCTTCAGTATGGCTACAAGATCCTCGCTCCCTTTCTCAGCTTGACAATCTTGCACGATTTTTTCAAAGAAGGAATGAATCATGTGCAAATCTCTGAAATTACATCAAGATGATCCGTCAGTCGTTCGGTCAGTGAAAATATCCCACTGGACGGTTCGATCAAAGAGGTTTGATTTTTCAAGGAAAATAAATGGGGCGCCATTATGAAATTGTGTGCAACCGTTCGAAAGGATTCCAATGACTACGTAGTTGTCTCTTGTGTGGTTATTTGAAATATCTTGATATCGTGGCTCCAAAAAATAAATTCTGAATCAGAGTAACTAAAAGAATTTCTTGAAAATTTAAGGATTGCTTATCGAAGTATTGAATAAGCATAGAATAGTGTAAAAAAAAATCAAAAATGTTCATTCCATGGTAAGAACAGCAAACAATAGGCTCATGTTCTTCTAGGCGAGGTTGTGTAACTTGTACATGAATTATTTTGTATCTGTTATTAACTGTACTGCCACGAGAGTTCGAAAAAAGACAGTCGTCCCGATCATAACAAACTGTAAAATGATCCTGTTTTAGCGGACATACTTTTTTTGGGAATGATGTGAGTAACACAATATCCTTATGACGATTTTCACTCGATGCTCCAGATCAATATAGTAAAAAAAGTCGTGTGTTTGGTATTTTGACTCGATAAGCTTACCTCGTGAGCCAAAGCAATGCATTTGTCGCGGTATTTCTGTCACCTACTGCCATTTCCAGCAAAATCATATCCTGCAGAGTAGAATTTATCTCTTTGTCTGTCAAATAACCTGCATTTACTTTCTGTAAAAGAGAGTCACTCATTACTTTTGTTCCTCGGGGATAAAATCACGCCACTCACGTTCCTTTCATCTCAGACTCACTTCAATGTTTCCTTGCATGTCATATTTCACCGGAGCGAAAAGTTTTCCAAATTTTTCTAAAAGAAAAATAAAAAAACCATAAACAAAAGACACACGGATGTTGAATTCGTAATCGGCGTTTTTGTATATTGAGAGGTTGGGTGAGCGAAAAATTGCGCTTGCCAATTAATTTGACGACACCACGAGATGCATTCAAAAATGTTTTCGTGTCAATTCTGTCGTTGATTACGTCGGGAAAATGGGTGAATATGTTGCAAGAACATTCCCGATTGCTTCTCTTGCTCGTGCTATGATTTGACGTCGACATTTTATGTTGAAATATATGAAGATCGTTTATAGTAATCAACTGTGTTAAACGAAGAAATCACAACAACTTTTTCTTGTTCGTTTTTTCACCAATTTTTGCACCGATGACCTCGTGGTTTTTCTTTCGATACTGTGCATCACAATTTTGCAATCGTATATATTTTTTTTATTCTCGACGAAACGAAGTTGAGGCAAAATTTTAATAAATTTCTTCAACTACAAGAAAAAAAAAATACTTCTTCCTCGATAACCGCGAACCTGCATCGTCAGTTTTCCAATTGCCTCGATTTTGTGTAAACACACAATTTCAATTCTTTCTTCAATAAAAAGCAATGATTAGGTGATATTTTTCATAACTAATAATTGTATTAGTGACAAAATAGAAAAATACTGAAAATCATATTGATTTGTAATTGCCATTGTATTATTTCCTCTCACATAGTTTACAATCTTTTCAGGGCTCTCACAGATACATTATATTGTCTTTATGTATTTTGTCGTTCGGTTAACCTAACGTTATTAAAATAATTTATGCAATAATACTGTACATATATACGAGAGGTTAATACAATATACAAGTTTGATACAGCCTAGCGAGTGTTGTGTGTATATATATTAATATATATATTTAATATGCAATAAAATGCATATCACCACACTATTAAGTAGTCTCATTTTATTCTCGTATTATCGAAAGTGATATAAACGAGAAAAAAATAAAAATCTATCAATTCGGCGTAATGCGCGATACGCACAGACGGGGTACGCATAAACTTTTGTTTTTTTTTTTTTCTTCATGTTTTGTATTGTGCTTCATGTTGTTTACGGTATTTAATATAATCGCGATATCAGCATTTTATGTCGAGACATGGAATATATATGGATACGGGAAACAAAAAGTCTTATTTTGTATCTTGAAACACACGTGACTATTTCGCGTACTACTAAACGTTCGTACGCTTCAAGATTTGTACTGACTTGGTGGAATAATCCATCTTAATATTGCGCGAGAATCTATCGCGTCTGTCCCAATCTTTTTCTCTCGGTGGTTATTACTTCCAGCTTATGAGATTATCATTATTATTATGTTATGTTTATTTTGTTTTTCTGGAAAAGATCGTCTGTCGCGGTAAACTAATGCTGACGATCGACGGAGTCAAATAAATAACTGAGTGGAAGCAAAAAAGGCTCGAAGCTCCAATGTGAGCAATCAATTAATAATCGCGCTATATTATCGATAGGAAAATCTTTTGGCTATCGATAATAATCAAATCGAACTAGCATTTTCATCAAGCAAAAGAGACATCAATAGGATGATATTTTGTTGTTGTTGTTGTTGTTGTTGTTCATCCTCAGAAAGCCGTTGGTAATGGATGCTTTAATATATTTCCAAACGTGTCTTCGGCGACGATTGTTAAAGGAACCGGACACTGAGGCGGTGGCAATGGCACCAGTGCTTCTTGAGGAGGACGATTGCCCGGAAATTGCCGCGAGCTCACCACCAATCCACCCGAAGATTCTCGTAATTCCATTACTCTCACTCCGTATCGCGAACGCACAGTGTTTCTGTAATGAAATATATATTTTTATTATAAATTAACAGTGCCATAGGAATTTCGATTTGATAATGCAATGTCTTGTGAAAAAGACAACTTGACTTGAAATTATTTACATTTTAGTAGCCAAACCATACAAGGAGAAAACGAGGCAGTTTCGTCAAGTCAAATTTAAAGTGTTATTTTGAAATATCTTTGAAATTTCGCACGTGACATAAGAAATTTGGTATCGTAAAGATTGTCTGAGTTCCGGTATTCAGTACAAAGAAAAATTAAAATGTTGATTGAAGAAACAGATCCGTTTTCTCCGTGGATTGGGGAACAGGAATAATAACCTTTTCGCGTCATACTGGATCATCTCGCGATGTTCACGATTGTGAAGATTGTCAACTCGTCCATTGAACCAGCGATGATAAGCGAGTAGAGCGGCGCAAGAAGGGCCCCAAAACGTTCGATCGGGTTGTGGAGAGTTTTCTTGAGCGGTTATAGTTTTGGCAAAAGATCTGTTGAGTTCAGGGCTGGCAGGGGCTGACAATCTTCCAGGTTGTTGTCGCGGGCTGGAGGATGGTGATGGTCTTGAGGTTTCGGAGAATAGTCGACCGCGTCTTGGGCTAAGAATTACGGGTTGTTGAACAGTTACGGTGACGCTTAAGGGTCTGCTGATAGCGATGGTAGTGTGTTGTGGATCTCTGCGTATGGGATTGCGATTGAGATCGATACCGCAGCCGCCAACGAAGACGCGATCGACGTAGTCGAAGCCACGGCCCATGATGCCTTCTCGAGTGTGGCCAAGATCAAAGGTGTGACCGAGCTCGTGAAGCACCGATCCGAGTGTCGTCGCTAAGCAGCCTCCGTGCGTGCCTCGATAATTGCTGTCGTCCATCAATTGTTCCGTATCAATGATCGTCGTGTCAAGAAACTTGGGCAACACTTGTGCCATGCAAGTTGGCCATGTGTGAAGACAAGCCGAGCCAAAAAGTGCTAAACCGCCACCCCCCAGAGCTGCATGTCCCTGCGTTCTCGCTAAAGTAGCCTCGTGAGTTCTCGGATTTGGTGCTCCTCTGTATCTCGTGCAGGACAAGAAAGCCATGTACTTTCGGTCCCTCGATGCTAACGGCCCCGTCATCAATTCACGTCCGATAAATTCCCAAAGCTGACGCTGCGTCATACTCCGCGCTTGATCGACGTCCAACATACTATGCATTACGAGGCACTCGGGACCATCCAGATCTCTCTCAAGCTGAAATGTTTTTCTCCCATGACCAGCTTCTCGTAACTTTTCCGCTGTCAACGTTTGCAACAATCGTGCACCTAGACCTATTCGCGTTGCCGCACTTTCTGGCGATCGATCTTCGCCTCTCGGTCCCTGAAAGTATCCCTCGTGTCCTGAACATATTACGTACACCGGTGTTACACGCAGCCTCGTTGTCCTTGGCTCGTGAACCAACGTTATTTTCTTCCTGTGACTTCCAGCCTCTAGCTCGAGCCTGTTTGATCCACGGCTCAGATCAACCAACACCCGAAACTCTCCACCAACCACCGGCCATTGTGATGTCGAATTCTTTAAGCCTCGTACGCTCACGTATGAACAAAGCGATGGCGCACGGCCGCGTATCAGAGCTAAACTGTACGTCAATATTTCACCGTCAACCAGATTACTTATCGTGATTCCATCGCAATTTCCATTTGACATAAACGTATGTCGCCGCTGATTGTTGTCCGTCAATGTTGCGTCAGCAAGTACCTGAAAATTCAAATTTTACCGTTTTTTCATTAACCCTTTCATTCATTCAACTCTCTTCACTTATTTTATCAACTCAAACATTACATCAGGTTTCGTGTCTACGTCAATGCCACGTCTCCCCGTGCTTCTATGAACTTGTGCCAATAAGGTCAATTTGTCCTAATCAACACACAATTTTGACCCTCTTTTCGTCATAGAGTTTTCAATTCAACTATTTAATGATTATCGATTAGGAGATACATCGTGCAATCTAGATCTGTCATTTATGTTTCTTTAAATTATCACGATTGACTTTTGAAACAGTCAAAAAAAAAAATGTTGTCTTTCTTGTGAAAAAAAAATAAACGATTTTTCTTTCGTGACATTTTCATTTTATTAAATTACCAACTGTCCTGGACCAACTTTACTTGTGGCAAGAAAAATCTCTGTTAAAGCAACTGTTGTGATATTAACATCGTATTCTGCCCGTTTTTTGCTATGTTGAACATAATACTTGGGTTTTCTTCATTAACATTTTTTGTTAATGAAGAATGGTGAATGAAACACCACGAACCACTGTACGACCACCAAAAGATTTATAAAAAGAAAATCAATTCATTTGACTGGAGGAGACTAACTCAGGGGAGTCAGCTGGGGAACGTGGGGGTAGGCAAAAGGACGATCAGCAGCCATCGGTTTCTACTCCCAGACTCGAGGTTAATTGTGAGCAATTGACATAAAAAAGATTGCTTGAAACTTTGAACTATCTCCAGACGGCATAACAAACATTAAAAAATAATTTTAAACGAAGTTTAAAACGGTTAAAGTTTAAGAGACGATAAACAGCAAGGAGACGGAGTGTTCGAGCGACTTTGTCATGAAGAAAAAAAAAAAAAAAACATAAACTTGAAGTTAAAGATGAGAGTCAAATCACGATGAAAGTGTAGATTCGGTGAATCGAAGTATTTTCAAACTTGTAAACATTCAGCGACTTTAATATGAAAGTTAGGTTAGGACTCCGAGAATAGAGCCGAAAAATTGTGGAAAAAACATTCAAAATAATGAACTAATTTGAAAAACTCGATGATTTTTTAAATATAATAATCAAACGTAAACAATAAATTAACCAAAAAGTCGCTTACTCGTGTCGAAAGTCTGTACTCGCTGCTGTTTTGACGTCTATCTTTCATCTCGTTTGCATGTGTTTACTCAAGAACTCAAAACAGCAGGAAGTTAGCAATAGACGAGTTATCTTACCATCTTATGATAAAGAGTCTGGCAAATAATAAATCCAATACAAATGTGTATCGTCGATAAAAAACGCGATCTCGTGACTGAATGACAAACTTGAGTTCCGTAGTGATGGACCGACTGAGAAGTGATTAGCGCGAGAGAAATGGCTGCTTTTTGCTATTCCAAATCTTTCCTAAACAAGAGATATCGGGGGGAAGGAAAAAAAACTTTTTTCTCGTTCGTCAGGGAGTGTGTTTTGTGTTAACAAATTTGAACAATCCAAGAGCGATCTTGGATAGAATTTCTTACCAACCGAGTAATTCCTGTTTTTTGTCACTGCGCGAGGAATGCGTTCAGTCGGTAAAAACCCTGTGTCAAAGGTTTTTTCTGCGAATGGTTCATCGCGCAAGAAAATAATAATAACGACAAGGTTCGATTTTTTAACACAAAGTGGACGGTGTTTTTTTTCCCTGGTACATGTGTTCTCAAGGTGAGTACTTGGAACTGAGACAATAAAAAAAAGCTATTGTTTTCGCATTGATAGCGGTATGATCGATGTTGCGTGTGAGACTGTGAACGATCCTCGACGATTCAATTAATGGCCTTGAAGCAATGCTACAAATTACCAATCGATTGAGTAATAAAGAATCAGCAATAGGAAAACGACCCGATTAGAGTTAGAGATATCCAACAATCCAAAAAACTGTCGAATCCTCATCGTTCTCCCACTACGTCGTTGGCCGACCAATTTCAATGTGAAAAATCACGTTAAATACATATATACATGACCCCAGATTCGTAGAAAGCGTTGCGTAGTAAAATAACACGATGCCCAAATAAGGTTAAGAAATTTGTCGTTTTCGCAAACATTCGGCCATGAAAAAATCTTGATAATCAGGTGATTACAGCGAATAACGTATAATTCTCGTCTTTCCGCCAGTGCAGAGAGTCGAGAGTAATGTTAAATCGAAATCCATAGCGAAATGTCAATCACAGAAAAAGAAAAACATTTAGACGAGAAATATCGATCGCATGCTATTGGCATATTATGTGAATAGTCACGTGTAGGTGTCTGTTTTCTAGAGAAGACCGTCTGTATGAAGTGCAGGGATGGTTTACAGAGGAAGATTGAAGTAGCAAGTAGTATGAGTCAACGTGTGTCGGATGGCAAAAGGCAACAGAACACCCGTGAGAGTTATGTGCGTGTGTGTGTGCGCGCGAGCTCGTTTGTGTGGTGTTGAGGCGGCGCCGGGGCTGGTGAGCTTTTTGTGCAGGACACGCGTGTGACTCACCACTTATTAACGCCCACCGACTTATAAACACAAGCTTACAATACGATGCACACGACACAAGTATATTTCATTTTGTGAAATAAATGAAAGCAGTATTTGATGTACGCATAAGCAGCTTTTCGTTCAAGCAATTGATTTGTCGATTACGGTAGTCACTGTGATTGTCACTTTCAATGGCGAGGAGTTTATTTGAAAAGCGGAAAATGTTGTGAAAAATATAAAGATCGGGAGGGTAGTGTAAACTTACCATTTTGGCAGGAAGCACAAGAGTATAATAAGGGATTGCCGCAGTATACGACGTACATCCAGCCGGTTCGGAACATGCGGCGGGACTGTGGCGCCGAGACGTCGGACGTTGGTACTACGGCGCCGATGCAGTGGCGCATGCAGCCCTCCTGTCTGCGCACCCGCACTATTTCAACCCCCTCTCAAACCTTTCTCCCTCAACCCCATCATCGTCAACTTGCTGTGAACCTCTCGTTATTTGCCTTTTCTTTTTTTTTCTTTCACCCTTAAAGGGCTCATTCCCCCTCTCTCTCTTTTGCTCCATCCAAGGAGAACGCGCAAGACTGCCTTGCCACGTATTTAGGCACGATTTTCTTCCCTCTTCACGAGCCCTTAACATACTTTATATTGAGAAAAGCTTGAGAATTCATTACTTAAGACTACGTCAACTTGGTCACATCTCATCCGGATTATCATTTGCTCAGTGAATCGATGCGACCTTTGCTTTTTAGTTACAAATTCTTCTTAAATTCGTATTTTTTTTTTTTCTGGATTTCCTGAACATGAACAACTACGAAACCACCGAAATAAAACCTGCGAACACGACATAAAACGTTCACTGAGAAAGTAAATTATATGCACACCTCTAGGTTTTAATTATTTCGTTTTTTTTTTTATCAAAATATCACGGATTGTTTCGCTTCGTGATGTTCCGCTTTATTCAAGTGTAGCAATTATCAGGGAACTCATTGTACTGTTAGTTTTTAGTTGTTTTTAGGAATAATCACGTTTCAAAGTGACTATTAAAGACTTTAAAAGACACGATTATAAGAGAGATAGCTGCTCACACCGGAAGTGCAAGTTTCTTACACCGTTCGTCCAGCTTTCAACGTCGAATCCTTTTTCTGAGTCTATTTTAACTTTTTTCAACTTCGATCGGTGTTTAACGGTGTCGCAAATATTTATTTTCGATAATTTAGAGTGCTGGGTGACTGACCTGAACTCTTATCATGGTCTCTTAGTCGTTCGGGCCGTAAAAACACTACTGCACGCATTCTTGTTACTGATAAATCACCTTTGCAGCTAAAATGGGCGGAAATGTATTTATCAACTGGAAATTGCATCTACCGAACATTTTTAGCCCAGATTTCCTTTCCTTCTCATTCTGTTTACAATTCGACCAGAAACGTGGCAATGAAATATCGGTGTGAGGCTACTAATGAACGCAGGTTTCAATGTGACCTTTACTATGGCATTTCCATAGAATAAAAGTATCCGGTCTTCGGCCCTGCTCCAGTCGTCGGCCTTGTTTAACTTTGCATGCGTACAAAACGTGGTGGAAGTAGTTACAGACTCACAGAAATCTGTTTACTGCAAACTCTTGTCTCTGATTGGTCGAAACACAAATTTTCAATATAATAAACGTCCGAAAAACCGAGAATAAAAAAAAAAAACCATTTATTCGTGCCTGACGCGCACAGATTTGCGTCACGCGTGACTTTTTTCTCGCAGCGGAGGACCCCTTTTTCGTCAGATCGGTATTTGATATTCTTTCGAATCATGCGGTGTTTTTTTTTGGCTATTTTATCTAACTCTTTCCTCGAAAAAATCGTTTTGTAAATTTATAAAAATATACTTATCATTTTCGCCGACGACCGAGACTACGATTTAACTTCGTAAATACGACTGCCCGTGGCTGACTATTGAGTTCCATGCGTTCTGAGCGACTGATTAGTAGATTCTCTTGGCCAAGCTCTGGTCAACTGATGTTTTTCTCATTTTGTATATGGTCCATGCGACGTTGAAAAATGTAAAGAAAATATCAACAGTTGACATTCTTTAATTGCACAAAATACCATGGACAAATAAATAGTCAAATTCCGTATTTTTTAAAATGAAAAAAAGTATTTTCATCTACGAAACGATTATCAACATCGAAATGGCCACTTTTTCACAAATTCAACACACTTCAAAATTCAATATCAGTTCAAGAAATTTGATAGAATTTTTTCGTACAGCGTTTTTCGCTAAAAAAACAGAAGAA
Source organism: Campoletis sonorensis (assembly GCA_013761285.1). NCBI lineage: Eukaryota > Metazoa > Arthropoda > Insecta > Hymenoptera > Ichneumonidae > Campoletis > Campoletis sonorensis. The sequence continues at coordinate 314,332 of JACEOJ010000201.1, forward strand.
ACAACAAGTTTTTAATATTTCAATATCGATTTCAAACTCATAATCAGCGAGCCCAAAACAACCCGAGTACCTAGTTTCCAGATGGGCTCGAAGGCTTAAAACGTATTTCGTTCTGTTATCGATTTTGTTGTTTACGGGAGAATGGTTCAAAGTTAAAACGAACTAAAAGGCCGACGTCTGGATATTTTACTTTATATTGGTTTAAAATCTTAGCTGTACGATGTTAGTCGTTACCTAGGTACCGCGTACTGACTTTGGAAATATTGAATAAATTGAATAATTTTCCATATCGCTCCCAAGGTGAACCGAGGTAAAAGGGAGGAAAGAGGAGAAGTAATTTCACCAATAATTCGATTGTTCGCTGATGGTACAGGTCTAAAGTAGTTTATATGCATTAGGAGTCTCCAGACGTTTTCGCCAGAGCGTGTCAAGGTCAACGCTGAGACTCTGCTCGCTGCAGTACACGTTGTCAAAGATTAGTTTGTCTGCAGCTCACCGAGCCAGGTGCATCGAGGCACCGCACCCGCTACAATAACGTCAATGTTTTATTGCATGTAATTGTACATTAGAAGGAATAAGAAACAGTTTTTATAAACGAGGCTAAATCTTTACCCTTAACTTCCATATTCAGGGCGTTCCGCTCCCAGACTTTTACACCGAGGAAAGGAATTAGTTGTGTCTGTAAATCTTTTCGAAATATTTCTAACTTTTGCAGTTAATTTTTACAAGAAAACTCTCTTCAGATATTCAAATAATTCATTTTATTTTACTGAGAAAGGGAAAATTGAGTTAAATCAACGCAGAGCATTCTTTATTTAGCAAAATAAACTATTGGTACACGGACAATAAGACAACGATTTTTGCTATCGCGCCTCCGTCTTCGTTTAATGTCATTTTTTTATAATTTTTCCTTGACCGAGGTGACTATTATATTTCTTCAGGCGAGATATTTAATCGCTTTTTCAACATAAACTTTAACTGTTTTTCGAATATCCTAATTCCGAAACGTGAAAAACGTTGGAAAAACTTGAATCTGCGATAACAAATCAATTTTGTCCGAGTTTTAGTATTGAGTGATTTAACGAAAATTTAAAAATATTGAGAATGTCAAATTGTCGCGGTGTTGACACTTCAACGAAAAAATTGTTCAATACATGATTTAATAATTTTTTTCTGTTCTGCACTTTTTAGTAATTAATTTCCAATGACAACTATTTTTCACTTCATACTTCGTCGTGCATATTAAATTCCACATCAATGATTAAAATTCAAATTGATGTCGTAATTTAAGGATACAAATGCAATAATTTTTATTCAATGTACACAGTTTGCTATTTTTATTTGCTTTCATATATTAAATTTATTGTAAATTTCATTAAATTTTTTTCTATAGCGTAGTTACGATTAGACGAAGGAAGAGATATCGGGCTCACCTATTATCGCTATGTATAGGAGATAGTAGGCCAACTTTCGAGATGACAGTTTTATCTCGATGCAATCCAAGAGAATGCTCAACTCTACATATACAGAGCAAACTCGATGCGCAGCATGCACCGCGGTAATATCGGACAACGAATACACGAGGGAACCGTGCTGCTCACGTTTTCGCTACTTTCAGTCGTGTACGTACACAAACGTACAAATACATGCATTAATTCATCTCGCATATATGTGTCACAAGCGATGATATATAATTCCTCTAAAGTTCAAGTTCAAAAGCGAATTCCACGTCGAAAAGTTTATCGGTATTTTTCAATCGAAATCCTGTATATGATGAAATATTAATCATTCAAAAATTTAGCCATCCGGCACTTTAACGACGTTCGTTATCGCAAGTTGGTTCAGAGGAGAGCAAAAATTCAAAGGACCGATCGTCTGGAGTAACAAATATTTGATGAACAATTCATTATCGTACTGTGGTTTTGAGCTGCTCAATTATTCGTGAACGTCGTTGATAAGAACAGGACTTGGCGTCATCAAAAGTTGGCTTGAATTTTAGGAAAAGTTAAGGAATTAGAAACTGGAAAGCACGTTTTGATAGAAATTGACACTTCAGCTTTGAAACCCCATTGTCATGATGGTTTAGGTCGTAAAAACAATTCATGCCCGGACAGCACTTCGAGTACGTTGATGCATGAAATCCGTTCAGGTTTTAACATATTAAAACTTTTTATTATGAAGTATTGATCGGTATGAAAATATTTCTAATGAAACCAAAAATTTGAAACTCTTGACAATAAAAGTCACTGGATATTCACAGTTCGTAGAAAACGATGTGTGATAATAAGAGCCGCGTATACATTCATGTTTTCTGTGAGTGGAATACTTTGCGGGAGAGTGACGGACGTTCGAAGATATCAGAGATACCGGAAAGAAGTGGCGGTTTACTACGTGTAACTTTCATGGCATGTGCGAGCATTACATGTCAGGATGAGTTTCACGAGGTAAGAGTTATCCCCTTTTTCTCTCCGGTTTCGAAGGCACGCAGAGCCAGCGCATAGATTTTGATTTCATTTTATTTCTATGCCCCAGTTTAACTATGGGCCGAAAGGTTGACAAACTTTGCGAACTTGAAACGAAACTCTTTGTTATCCGCAGATTTTTTCCGCTTGGTATTACTAACGTAGTTTTGACAATTGGGTAATTAATTACTTCGTCAAACTGAAACATCAACCCCAAAGAATTCAACGTCATTCAATGTTAATATTTCACTCTCATTCATTTGATTAAATAAATAAAAAATAGAATTAATTTTTTTTGGATTTCTTTTTGTTCTCAGGTGAAGTCGGTCCTGGCCAAATGCTGGCCTCCTGAGATGTCACTTGGCCAAACATTAACTCTGTTGGGACGCCACCGACCGAATGGTAAGTCGATTTTACATTTTTTCTCGAATAACCTTGCCTTGGCTTCTTTCAAATATCGTTGATTTTGACACTATGCCAAGGTTTTATAAACAATTGACACTCGAAAATCTTTATCTTTAAGACAAAATGTACATGACGTCGAGTCGACGAAAATGCAGGATCCACCTTTTTTGTTTCATATTTTTGTCTCTTAATATTTTTCGGTTTTGGTAGAAAACTCCGAATCGCTAAAACGCCTTTTTTGAGGCTCGTTCGATATTTCATACTGTTTTGATTTTGGCACACAACGCGTGTGCATGTAAATAGTTAAAAAATATTTTTCTTTTCCCATAGGCTCATTTTTTGTCCCACAAAAATATCGAATTTTCTCATTTCTTGATCAATTGCTCAGTCAATCTTTAATATTTTAAAATAAAAATGTACACGACAAAAGTCCAACGGATGATGAAAAACATGTTTTTGTTGAAATACTGAATTGGCAGTCAGTAGACGAAAAAAATTGAAAAATTCGACCTTTTTCCTAGCCTTTAATATAAAATGCGGTACGACATCCAAAAATTACGCTTACTGATTAGTTTTAGCTTCACCCTGATGTGTATATGAGATAATTCACATTTATATTGTCCACGGTCATGGTTGTGAAATGAAACTCGTGTCTCGGGTTGGTACTAGCTGTTTATTTGTGTTCGGCAAGTAGTGTAGTTGACACGTACATTGTACTTTTCTCCGACTGAGCAGAAGCTGCAATAGCTCGGAACCAATTACAATTAATACCCCAAAAATAACGAACATCAAGTCTACTTAATTTTTGACCTACTTTTGCTGATTGGAAAAAGAGAAATAGCGAAAAAAGGATTTTTTGAGAAAATATGATATTCTTGTCAACGAAAAAATAATGTAATAAATATTTTAAAAAAACTTGTTTTGACATCGGGGATATTTTTGTTTTTTTTTCTAAAGTAGGTTAAAATAAATTAGTAAAAAAAAAAAAACTGCTTCAACTCATGTTTGTTGCTATTTATAGCTTCCGAGTGAAGTCAGCGGGGTCGAGGAACGATAAAAATATTTAATTTAATGCAAGCATCGAATATATGGTAAAATTAAAAAAAAAAAAAGAAAAAAAACACAGCTCCATGTACCATTTAGTCTTATAAAATAACACATAGAAAATTCGCACCAAAAAAATGGTCAGGTCTTCAGAATGAAACTTTCACGTGAAATGCCTCATATATATGTATATATATTCGCGTCTCTCCCCATGACTCTTAGCTGCCCATTGCAGAGAGAAGGGCGGTATCTAGGAGTAAAGAGCGAGGAACGTTGTCGCGGAACGTTTGTGCGCGCGACGTCGTCGGCGTCCCCGCGATCTCTGCTGGTGGCCGCGCGAGGTTAGCGACCGTGAAAGTACTCCTTGCAAGTGGGACGGCCATTTTTTAAAAATCGTTGCGACGATTGCGTGCGCCCACAACCGACCTACATCCCAGAGGTCGATGCGCCTTGCCCGGGGCACACGTCCCGCTCGCACGACGTGCATCGCGCTCCGAAAGCGCGGGCGCAATCAACCGATCGCACAGTTTCCTTGTTCTCGTCTCACCTTCCTTTGCAGATCGGTATATCCATGTGTACGGGGTGAGGCAAAATTAAAATAGTACCTAACTACAACTCGCCGGCAAGGAATTTCACTTACGAAAGTTAAATATAGTTTAAAAGGGGTCATCGAATTGTCGCAATTATCTTCATCCAGGTGAAGATTTCAAACTTCTTTTTATGGGTTTTTTTTTTTTTTTTTTTTTTTCAAAATTCAGCCTCGTTTTTCCCGATCACCACAACATCATGATAACTTCGGAACTTATAATTCAACATAATCCAAAAGATTATCAAGAAGCCGATAAACCTACTCCATTTTTCAATATTCGAAGAAATCGCTACCGTTTCGAATTTCTTGATTTCTTTTCTGCATCGATCCTGCTCATGATTTCAAAATGAACGAGTTATTTAATCACAAAGCTCTGTGTGTATCTGCATACTCCCAATAATCCGTTCTGACAAATCTTGCAGTCGACTCGAAGCTCAATTTTAAGAATTTTCCAAATGTACAGCTTTCAGCTACAATTCATTATGGTACAGTGGTTCCTTGAGTTGTCATTTTTTCAAGGATGCGTATGAGTTCAGGGACCATTTACATTGATTAAGTGTCCTTTGCGATGGTTAACTTTTAGAACCCAGGAACCCTCTGATCAGAGCTCGATGGCCACCTCGTTTCATCTAAAAGCTTCATTCGAAAAACATTTCTTTAATCATTTAGTGAGTTCTCGTTTAAATCGATTTTTCATCACTTTCGAAATTGCTTTGATGTACGAGTCCCTTTAGCGAATAATAGATCGAACATTTTGATCACATCATCAAATAGAGGGGGGGAAAAATAATATTTTTATCACTCAACTGTCCCTGGCGAATTTTACTATTTTTATTGGCAATATTCTATCCCAAACTCGAACGATTTAAAAATATTGGAGACTCTGATGGTTATGCCCTCACCCTGTAGCGCGTTGTAGAACTCATGGACTTTCAGAAGAATCCACTATCAGTCCTTCATCCATCATCGTATACAACTATCCTCATGATACAGTAAACCACGCAAGAACGAACCGCTTGAAAGAAAGTGCAGCTCCTAAACGATCTCATTCGTCGATTGCGTTTTGCCTCTCATCCGCTTGTGGCGAATACACGTTGGGAACTGACCATGTGTGTTCGTACTGGTTGCAATTCTCCTCAACGTCATACGCACGAGAATTTCTCAAGCCTCACATACCCGCACGGGTGCGTGTGTGTTTGCGCAAAAAGAGCAACGATTTCCTTCTTCATCGTTGCTTTCTTCGATCTTCCTTTCGCATATTTTTTCTAACACTCTCATTTTTTTTTCGTTAATGCATATCATCGGTGTCTAGTTACGAGCGGGTAGTCCTCGAAAAATATTGTTTTCATTGTATTCCAAGGAGACAGATTAATCAAGGTCTATATTGTGGAATTTGCGATTTTTCTATAACTTCAAAAATTCATGCTCACCTAACGTGGGATAATGGTGGAAAAAAACATCGAGTTAAAATGCACAAAGAGAAAAAAAAACGTCAATTTTAATAGCGCACATGATAAAATAAGTTTTTGTTTCGTACAATTTTTGACATCGACGAAACAGATCAAAATCTGTTTGTCTTGCGTTCGTTGCTGTTGTAAAATTGTTTTACTCACCACTACTCATGTAAATGTAATATTTAGTGAGACTTGTTTTGGGAACAAGAGCCTCAAGTGGCTGAAAAAATGTTGGGATAATTTAAGAAATGAATACTTTCTCCGCCAGCGTGTGGTGCTTTCACACTTATTTTAAAGCATGTCATTTAAATTTGAAACATGCACCGCTGTATAAATGGAAAAAATGAATATTACACGACATAAAGAAGAAAAAAAATCCTGCTTAAATAACCAATAGATCAGTTGAAATGCATGGGCTGGAGTGTAATGAGTACGGCGGAAAATTAGCCGAACACGAAGTATCACTGCGAGCACTGTTTGCAAAATGTTAGGAATTTCATAAATAATGCTAGCTTTAACGATCATGAAATAATGCACAAGTAAAAAACATTTCAATGCGACGATCGCATACTAAACGGTTTAATTGAATGTTGTTTTTAATTGACGAAACATTTTCTACGAAAAAAAAAAACGTATCCGCAGGCTTGCAGGACTGTGATATTGACAACTTTACTATGTAATGACGAGCTAATGAATTACGGAATGAAATCTAATAAAACAGGCAATCCTAACAAGTAGACAAGCGTTCGAAAGATACTTTAAAACGTAATCAAACCTAAAGACATGCACATACAAACGAGATTAAACGTTGTAGGATAGTTCGAGGGATAGTTGCAACGAAATACCAAAGACGAAAAAGCAACCAAATGACAAGACGTGATATTTCGTTACAATTCCGCTTGTGTTATAGTTGCTTTTTGCTTTTCTATTTTCCGTATAGGTTACAAGAAGCAATTGAAACTTGAAAAAAACCATATAACTTAGTTCTATAGTAGAAATTTCGTGGTTGTTTTTCGTTTCAAAACAACTGCTGGTTGAAGGGTTTCTTTTTCCGGTATTCTGTAGCTTTTTATGGCAAAAAAAAACCAGAAAATAACTACAAAGAATTAGAGAACCAATTCACAATGGATCTTTAACTGAAAAGCAACGCTTGCTTCGATTCCCCACAAACACTTGAACTGTAGTACAGAATTGATTTGCTGAGAAAAAAAGAAAAGAAATTTCATAATTCCTTACCTACTCAACTTTGCACCGGTCTCCCAAGCATCGATCTGTTTATTATCTTGCAGTTGTTGAAACGACGCGGCAATTCACGATTGTATTCGCGCTAATTATCATATCCAGTGAGCTTAACACGTCCTATCTTTATTAACCTTTTAACTGCGAATATGGTAACCGCATAGCTGTCATGCGGAGAGACTTTACGTGTGAAAACGACGTACTAACGCATAGAGCAGTATATTTATGTAAATAGGTATTTTAGTGGTCAACCGTTGTAAAATATGATGTAGACAGAAGTCACTCCACCGGTGCACAAGCGCTGAAAGGTTATATAATTATATGATCCAAAATTATTACCAACGCTTAACATTCAACGAATCAGCTCTTGGAAGATCTATCAAGAGCCGTGTGTAGCTGCGATTCGATACAAAGTATCGAAAAAAATAAGAAAATAAAAATAAAAAAAGACATTCAGCGTGAGGTCTGGTACTACCGCACCAAAGAGTATCGCACCGTTGGTCAGGGCTCTCGAGGACAGGATCTCTTTTATAAAATAATATCATTGACATGCATCGATCCGGGAAATGATCAAAACTGTTACAATTGACGATAAATCAAATGCTGAACACTATAGTTTTATCCTCTTTAAATTTCTTTCAATTATATTTCATTTATTTTTATTGAATTCAACACTTAGCACGGGTTCGCCAATTCGTTGCCATTGACAATGAAATAAATCTTAAAAAATCAAACGATATTGAATTTATTGAGTCGAAATTCGGTCCTGGAATGAAATTAGCATTATTGAGTGTTCAACTTACGGGACATCCTGTATGTACGGTATGGGGAGAAACGGCACACATTCTGGTGTTCTAGCAATGTCTGTTGGTCAGTACCGCGGAGCACAAACACACATAGACACACACGCACACACACATACAGACACACGAACACGTAGTGATAGGCTCTTATTTTCGCTTGCGGAATTGACTCAATACCGGGTCAATGAACTATTCGCGGGAACAGGATGGTGTGTATGTATAAATATGTGTGTGAGAGCCGTAGGATAAGAGGAAAAGTTTTTTAAAGTTAAGCTGCGAAATACATACGATATTCATATTTGCCTGAAAGAAGATTTTCGTTCGATCGATTCGGCACATGAATATATACTTTTACATAAATCATTTATGTCCGCAAAAGTCAACGTATTTACATAGAAATGAGGATTGGGTTTGACGCTTTTAAAGTTTTCTTGATACCCATCAATTTAATGAAGATGAGGTGAATAAAAAAAAATATATATTAAAGAAAAAAAAAAAAAACAGAAATAGAAATCCAAGTGAAACTCGCGCAGTGAGAGGTCCGTCATGAACGAAAAGTTTTGTGGTGAATAAAAAAAAAATAACCAAACAAACAAAAAACAAAAGAAAATGAAAAGCAAGTCGCCAAGGGAATACCGAGATACATTCTCTCTCTCTCTCTCTCTCTCTCTCTCTTTCTCTCTCTGCTCATCTTCGTTTCCTCTTTAACTAAGTGTCGCGTCCGCAATATATTTATCCCGGCGCCGAAGACCAGTCTCGCTGATCTTCTCTCTCGCTTTGGGTGTGACAATTACACACGTGCATGTGTACCAGAAAGTTTTGTCGTCAAGTTTTATACGTAAAACACATTACACATACGATGTATACTCCATTTGCTCGCTTTCCCATGTGCCTTAAGACGAGAGGCCTCGATCTTTGACTCTCCTGATCGGACAGAGCACAATTTACGCGGTCATACAGAGCATGTTCTTCGAGAGCATACACAAGTATTTCAATACGAAAATTCAGTGATAAGAAATAAATTTTTACTTTTCTCTTCACTATCCCGCTAATCTGTAGACATTTTATAAAGCTGGCCCTACGATATGAACACCGAGTTTAATAATTTGCATACGTACACGTACAATCTACTATTTAAATGGGAATATATTCTTTGAAGATCAGATAATGAGAGATAATAACAGTTTGTAAGTTCACATAATGCTATTAGTCTTCCTATTGTTTTTCTAACCATTCATCTAATCGTCTCATTATTTTATCCAATATACTTTGAACGAATAAAATAGAAATGCTTCAAGCCACTAGCGAAGTATATGGTGCACGGTTCCGATATTCTTATTTATCGATGTCCACGACCTCTATTGTTCTGAATGTAGTCGAATAAAACTTGACGTGTTGATAAAAACTGAATAAATAACAGTTTACTGATTTTTTTCAAATGGTTTTTCTTTTTTTTAACTCTTGAATTCAATATTCAGTTAAATCAATATTTTATTTTATGGAATGAAATTCTGTTGTTCAAAAACGATTTTAAAAGATACTGAATACGCTCTCTATGGAAAAAAAAGTTGTTGAAATATAAGAATCGTAAGACGGGAGACAGATAATGAATTCTTTATTCGTCTGGTTTTTTTTGTCATGTGGGCAACAACGTATCAAAAGAGTTATAGGTATAAAAAAAGTACAACTAAATAGACGAAGGCTGCAAATGTCAACGAAAAAGCTTAAAAAAATCTAGCTTCAAAAATTGAATCAAGTTTGTTGGCCTCAAATTTCTATTTCTATTCACAAAAATAGTTCCTTCATTAATTCTTCACAGACCAGAATTAATTTGTAATATATTAGATTTTTAGAAAGGAGACATTCATAGCTTGGCGGCTGTCACCCGCAGCTTTGCTTGAATGGTGTTAGTGTTTTCTTATAACTTAAATGTAAGAAGTGTTCCACACATAATAGCAACGATAATCATACTTTGCAATGAGTTCGTTGTGATAAGACCGCAGTCTCAAATATCGATGACAAAATGATGGTTTGCTTATTTTTCTAGAGCAAATGTTAGTTTTCCTGAGATGAAAACTATCCTATCTTTTACCTCGTCATACGAACTCGCAAATTCCGTAGCTCCATCGTTAATTGCTCGCTGCAGAGTCATTAGGTAACAAAAAAATTTGGATTCATTATTCTAGTAGGATCAGGATTGGATTACGATGGACAGTCGCTCGCTAGTTTCTTGCTGAATCGACCAAATAAACAAAAAACACCATAACTACCAAATGTCATAGGATTTTTCTTACGGGGAGAACTCGATATAAGCAAAAATCATCTCTTAATCGTTTAAGAAAATCCACCAGTGCTGATACAAAACTCCGAGGATCGAAACAGATTTTCATTATTTCTCGCCGATTTCATTTCTCTCCGAGTAACAAAATTCCGGCAAAATAACTAACGCATACCTCGAAATTTGACAGTTTTAAAATCGTCGTTAATTGAATTATGTAACCCCTGACACTTAGTATTTCAATTTGGATTAAATCATCGAGTAATTTGAACTTGTAATATGCTTTTTGCGTTAAAATATCAATTATTTACGATGTTCATTTTTTTTAACGACTCATGATCATTCATCGATCATTCGCAGAAAATTCTAAAAGTCGTTGCCACAGAGTTTTCTTCAGATTCTGCTTCTCACTGCTACATTATTTCGAGTTGGTAATGGATTTTTTTTGTTTTGATTCTTTAGCAAAAAACTGAAAGATTGGTAATTAATTTGAATTGAGCGAAATAATAATTATGAAAATAATATACCGCCCCCTCTCTGTTCGTCCGAGCTGTGTATAAGTCGGTCGATTATAAATAAAAGTACAACTCTGTTGTCGCTCCTGATCTACTTTTGTGGTGCAAGATTCAGCACTTTCATAACTGAAAGAGCGATCTCGCAGCGGTTCTCTCTCACTGGTATGGGCAAAAGGCGTTCACGACGAGCATCTCTCTCGTGTCCGGGCTGGTAATATGAGAGGAATAATAAAAAAAAAAAAAAAAAATAAACGTGTGTATGAACGAGGGGGAATGAAGAGAAAAGGAGAGATGAGTGAAAAGATGTGGTGGCGCATCGCGAAAAGTCTTTTCTATTCAGGGGCCTTTCTCGATATACAAGCAGCGTGGACAGTGAGGAGATGCGTTCGTCAACCTTGGACGAGAGGAAGAGAGAAAAAAGATGGGCGCCACCTGTTAGTGAGAGATCGTTGAGCTTTCCAGTTCCAGACGGAAAGATCGGAGGTTTCTCGATCTCTTCACGGGATTCTTGCTCTCGTGATCTTTTTTCACCAAGATTTTGAGCATAAGAGATATTTACACGGCCAAACGGAGTGATACGCTTTGTAGCATAAATGAGGCCGAGTAGTCAATAAGTGTGTGTGTGTGTGGGTGTGTGTGTGCGCGCTCGCGCTCTCGACTTTGGTGTGTTTGGGTTGATATTAAAGCAGGGTTTTCAATCAGTTAGCCGATTGAATTGAGTTCGTACATCTGAGCCATGTCGATTGAAATGAAACAATTGTCATTTTACCATCTCATTAACACATTTTCGTAGAAAAAAAACCCAGAATAAAGGAATCATTTCCTTTATAGTAGCCATTAATAAAATATTTGAATAAAATTTCTATAACATCGAAAATTTGTGGTATGTGTTTTGATAAAAAGGTGAATCCGAGCGAAACTTGAGCGTTGATTAATGAAAGTCCGTAGGTGGAATGGACGAGCCAAGTTTTTAAGCGTCAATGACTTGGTGGAAGTTTCTTTGCCGCTGTCAACATTTTATCCTTCATCTTCATAGGAAGATATACGATACTATGAAAGGAATTGGTTTACAGCAAAAGCGAGTATCCCGGCACAGATAGATCGAAACATGTTTCGTAAATTTGAGTTCGAGACAGAATTCTGAACCGAGGAGCCTTATTTTGATTTTTTTTTGTGAGATAATGTCATGACGAGTTATTAAATATTAAAGTTCGGCGAACCGACAGATCTCGATGACTAGATGAACGTCGGTGAGTGCAGCTTGCTAGTATCAGTGAGCTCCCCATCATGCCCTCAATAGTGGGGTAAAGGTATTATCGGTGCAGACGTTTCCATATGCATGCATCGCGCCAGGCAAATCAAGTAGGCCAATCAATCGACGATTTTTATTATATTTCAATGAGTATGAAAATCATCAACACATAAAATTTTAAACATAGAGGATGCACTGCGAAAACATTTGATTAAGCGAAGCACTCAATTTTATCGCTCATTAATTTTTTTGTTGAATTAACGAATTTAATTTGTATCGTTAAATTTTGTTGATTCAACGAATTTAGTTTCTCAGTGTGATCTTAATAATAGATAAATGTAAAAATTTGCGATATGTTTGAGAGACATATGTGCAGTCGAAAGCTTAATTCAATTTTCGGATGAAAATGCATTCTCGTCTTAAATCATTAGCTCTAGAGGTAGAGTAAAATAATGAGTAACTGAAGTAACTAGTAGAGCATGAAACTTCCTACCATTAAGCAATCGATAGCACTTTTCAGCCTTCGGTGTACATAGTTGAGTCCAAGAGGCACTTGGAAAAGGTAATTATTTTCGAACATGTCGAAGATGTTTCTGTCAGGATTAAATAACTAAAGATGTCGAAGTGTTGTGAGTGATTTTTCTATAAAAAATAATATGCTGCAATACACTAGAAGTTATGCATTTTTGTTCAACGTCTAGGCTCTTCATTTGGTTTCAAGAGATTTGTTTTTTTTTTTAATTTGATTTCGTATTCGGGGTTTCGACGAAAATGTATCTTCGAAATATTCTTATTGTTTTTTGTTGGTCTGGAACGTATTTTATATTTATTTCTAGTAGTTTTTTTTTCGATTAAATCAATTGAAAAAGTGGAAGATATACATAAACCCACTCTTTTGCCTCCTATTCACGCTTTAATGATCGACCGTCCTTTTGGTAATCGCCAACAGCTGATCCGTATAACTGTATCGATAACATTAGATCCGACGAGCCGAAATCTGCATTTAAACCGAAGTTTATGGCATGAATTATCCGTGACGGGACATCGTATCCAAACTGGATAAAGTCTTATACCTATATTTTGGAATGCGAGGTCAACGAATGTGCAAGCGGCGGTGCAAAAGACAGAAGGTATGTTCATCTGTATAGGTAAGAAGACGCCAGGGGTAAAAGTCGAGAATCGCGTTCGTAATGCTATATCTTATATAGCTCGTAGAAAGGATCGAGGACTCTTCCCTCTTCGGCACTCTCGGTGTGTGTTACTCGTAATATTGCCAGGTGAAAGCAGGGAGAGCTGTGCTCGTCCCGGGAAGGTGCTCTTTCTTAACTAGTCTCCGAACGAATCGTCCTCCGTGGACAAACGCCCAGTCGTATTTTCCCAGAACATTCATTTTATATTATCAGTGAATATAGAAATTTGTAACAAATGAAAAATTGCTATTTACACGAAATTCGATGAGCTATTTGTCAATTAATGATAATACATTTGTTATAAATCATGTCAAGTATCGTTGTTGGAAATCGGGACAAGTACAATTGTATTTTCATCACCAAAACGAAGTCACGACACGAATACATGTATATTTGAAAGCGTGTTCTATGCTCAAAATTATAATAATAAATTAACATCCACATTCAAAATAAAACGTTGCATCGAATCTCGGTCCAGCAACTATTAAGTTGACCACCCAATTCTTCTCGGCCTTTGTGTTGAAAGATATTCAGGATTCCCGGAACAGATGAAAGAACGATCGAGGAATTTCGAGGCCAACTATTTATGAAATATATGAATAACAATTCATTTTAACAATTGGAATTCTGTGTTTAGCATATTTTACAAATATACGTCATAATGACAGGGGATGCATGTGAATGCATTAGCGTTCGAGAAATTTGATCATTGGCTTGTACGAAAATTTAATTTAATTCGTCATGGATGTGAAAAAAATGTAAATAAGATTTTTTGACAATTTTATTAAAAATATGGTTTATTCAATGGATTCAAATGATCAATTACGGAGAAAACTAGATTGAAAAGAATGCATTATTACAAACAATATGAGGTCATGGACGAAATCATTAGCAACTGAAAAAAAAACTCATTTATGTTATTATGAGATCGATGTTGGTCGAAAAATTCTTTCAACTTTCGAATTTATATGCTGAAAATCGTGCAGCGAATCGACTAAGGAGTTCATTTACATAACTAATTTATGTTATAGATTGTGTATTAAAAAAGGTAAGTGTTTCGGGTTATCTTTATTCATATGCCCTCTTCAGCGGTATACAAACTCAACGAAAACATTCGTAGAAGGCCTTTAACCATGTGTCAAAAAAATATTTATGACAATTATACTCTCATTTCGATCAAACCTTATATGAGTTATAGAACCTTCTTTTGAAAACATTTTCAAGTTAATTCAAAGAACATAATTAGTTCATCTTAATGAAGAAAGGTTATTACGTCAAAAACAAAAAAAAAATTGAATTTCACACACAGTTGAATATCTAAATTATACTGAAGGCTGAAGAAAAATCGATCGGAACAAATGTACTTGATTTTAAAAAGATGTGAATTCAGACGTCGTAAGAAAAAGACGAATTTTAATCCGTCCAAGTTCACAATAAAACAAAGAACAATTTCGTCTATTGATAGGTTTTGCCATTTGTAACACGATTAGAATCTGTAAATGAGTCTTTTGCAGAAAAAAAGCTAATGATGTCGTATAATTCTGACCAGGAACAAATAGCAGGCGAAACAAAGTTGTTGTTGTCGACTTTTTGAACCTTCTGTAATTTTTTTAGGAAAACTTTTAAAAGTTACTGGAATAGTTATTTTTCGATTTTCAAAAATTCCATCGTTTTTAAAATTTCTTCTATATTGCCGTGTCGTAACTCGCCGGTGGAAGAAAAAATGGCCGCAAAGGAGACCACGGTTCGTCGACCGAGAACAAAAGTCAAAGTTCCCTCCTTGACTGGCGAAGGATCGAGCCGTTCGTCTTCTCTGTAAAAAAAGTATTCCTTACCAGCGAAAAGCTGAACAATGTTCTGATTGGAAAATTTTGACAGGTCGTACGCGTGCCGCATCGGATGACGATAATAAATATTACGTTCGGGATTTTTGTCCATAAAACGTTGTTTCAATAAATGGAACAAATCGCTGTTGGGTACTTTTTTTTTTTGACTAAAGGTAAATATGTTTTGAATAATTTAAAATATGATCAAAAGTTTGAAACAACAGCTAATTGATAATTCCCGAACAAGGGTTTTTAAACGAAAGATTATCTTTTAGTTTTGGGTAGACAAAAGAGATTTCTTTTTTTTCGGGACAGCAGCTGTCCTAGATGCGGAAGATCCATTTTGATCGCGATAAGAAACGAATTATTAATCCGACCTTATTCTTTGTGATTCCATGTAACATCCAAGGATCCAAGTCATAGCCAACAAGGCCACGCTAAATTAACATTTCGGATAATTGGAAGTCCATGCGAAAATCATTCGAAAAGTCTTCAATTCTGAACAACCAAGTTTAATGTTGAAATATTGAAAAAACAGCGAAAGGAGATTGATCTTTAAACAATATTTTACATACAGTTTTATGTTTACAATTTACGATTGCGCGTATTTGGATCGATCATTTTCATACCTTTTAGAGTCTCTTGCTCATAATTATGAGGACGTCTGTTTCGACAGTCTCTTGTTAATCCTAACGTTTTACAGATAGTGTCATAAATTCAAAGCTGAATATTGTTGAACATGAATCTTTGAACCGTATGTCGATGACATTGTCATTCATAGTGACAAAAATACCGATTTTTTTAAATGTTCATTAAATAGTGATGAAAAAAAAAGTCCCCCGAAACCTCGAATTCCTTAATTATATCTCGTCACATCAGACTGTGAATGATTATGTTTCAAAACGGCGTTTGAATCCGAAAAGTTGATGTGTCTGATCCTATCATTTTATTCTTGAATTTCTCTCTCTCTATTTTGGGTGTGTCGAAGAGTGAGACTAAGGCTCATGGTTCAAGGATCTTGCAAAAGAAAGTTTTGGGCTCGAGCTGTTATACATAGCAGCGTTGAATACGAAATTTTTGTCGCAACATCGGCTAACATGAGATTGAATTTCAAACAAGACAAAATACATTATTTTTATAATTATGTAAAACTTGGACAAAATATATTTCGAGTTACTGTTTTTATTTCCTATTATCGATAGACAAGCCTAGACGACTTCCCAAGTTTTCATAAGATCCTCGGACCACTTCCCAGAGAAGAAAGATCCACAGAATACATTTATATACCCCGGGAATCGTTCATTGCGTAAAGAGATTTATTTCGAGTTAGATTCGAAGTATTCGATTTTGTATTCTTAAATTTCGAGCGGAACACTCATAAAAAATCCTTTGCTGCAAAAATCCCTCCTCATAAAAAACCTCTTGTTCCTATCAATCAACATAAAGCTTTTAAGAGGGATTTCTTTCAAAAATCTTTTTGAGAGTTCATTCGACCTGCTGTATTCTTAAAAAAAAAAAAAATACAGACCAAGTATGAAAAAAATATATTGTTACTCTCACTTTGGTTCCTCATATCTCCGAAAAAAAAATTAGCTTTGGAACTTGGTTTTGTTTTTCTTCATAGTTCCAAAGAAAGTAAAATACTTGTGTCGTCTTTCCACAGAAATTTGGCAGGCATTCAAACATAGTTGATTGAATGAGAACAAATGTTAGGATTTTTCTTGGAGTATTGATATGTATAGCCACAAAAGTGAGAAAGCGAGACTGAAGCGTCTTAGAGGAAGATTAACGCCGTCACTATGTCATGTCAAGGATAGCAGCTATCCCTCTCCTGTGAATATAAAAGCTGGAAACGTTGCTTTGTATGGGCCATAGTGTCTGAACAGTACCAATGTTGTTTGCAATGTTTTTGTACCAATGTATAAAATACAAAAATACATTAAGACTGTATCATAAATGTGGGGATGACTTCTTTTTAATTGTGTCTACTCTTCTAAACTGAATTCTTTTAACTGAAGCACGAAATTGTAGTTTTGTCACCACGCTTTTTCGATTCTATTTGCGGTTCGAAATGTCATTACACGCAGTGCACGTGTCAGAACGCAATGGAAGTTCTGTCTGTGAAGTTCTTCTGCTTGCCCTAAAATGTTGCAAAAACAGCTGTTCTATCGAAATACCGGCATCTTAAATTCGTTTTTGACAGGTCGCGAGTCGCTTTGACAGGACTACTCTACCTTAAAAGTAGCGTTAACCAAGAAATTGACGTTTAATTCGCTTAGAACTAATCAATTATCCAGTAATACTCGCCTTCTCCGTACTGGATCCTCATTCTTTTCTCTAAAATCCCGCTTTGCGGCTGTAACCGATTTATTCCAAACTGTGTCGTCCTTGCCGAAGGTGATAGGAAACTGTAGAAAACCTTTCCGACAAAGCTGAAACTTGACTGATCCGCTAAAGTAGCACTGCGAGTGTTTTTTGGAGTACAGTCATTAGAGGTGCTCAATTAGGCAACTCCGGAGCCATGATTGGTGCAACGGGCCAGTCAGTTTATGGATGAAGTGCTTCATCCGTACGTTGAGAACCATCACCTTAGACACCCAAATTCGCATGCCAACCGCTCATGTAGTCGGAGTGGGATATTTTTGCGCACTCATTGCTCAGGGTACGAACAAAACCCGGAAGTGAAGTGCAGCACTTGAAACTTCTTTCCAATATTCATTGGTGCTGGGTCCGAAATCAAACGCAGGACGCGAGAGATCTTTTTCACTGGACCAACCACTCTTCCCGATGATGTAGCAACTATAGTTATATTGACATACGAATTAAATATTATTATTATTGTTTATAGATGTTGATTGTAATGAAAATGTCATTCAACTATAAAAACTATAAACTGTTGGTAAATTCCCATACAGAACTGAAAATCGTAATTATCTTGGAAAAACGAATTTCTAGCTGAAATATTTGAATTGAACTTACTACAAACCGCCTCGTGGATGCGATGCGATAACGAATCAGGATTGTTGTCAGGACAAAACGCAATATAATAAAATGTAAAGATAAGGACAAAATGAGAACATTCTGCGAATACCATGCAAACACTTTAATAGAAGAAACTAATGTGAATAACAGAACCAAACGCGGTGAAAACATCGACAAATGCCTATCAAAACGAGACTATGAAGCGGGACTCTTTAGAAGGGATCTAACGACGTTGAAAAAAATATTAATTCGTCCTGAATAAAAAGGAATTATACGTGCGAAAAATGGTTATGACGAATGGTAGAAAATTTTGCAGCGGTTCTGATGGGTTCTGGAAACAATAAGTCATGTCGACATACTGAGCATACTTTTAAGATGCAACGGTCATCGCAGCTTGTCAGATCTCTAACGTACCTACGTATACGATGCACCCGAGCCCGATGTCAAGTTATCCGACGTTGAGATACCCGACATTGCCGGCGCGCGCGATATTGATCACTTTGACTGCGCAAGCGGACACAACGGTGGCGCTAGTGATGCTAACCTCAAACAAGACTGGTTTCGCCTCCGCCAAATTTCTTTCGACCTGGTATCACGTTTATTCAATTTGTGATGGCACGGCAAACGATATCGTATGCCGCAGTAAACGGAGGTGCAACAACTTTGATTTCAACAACAATACGCGTGCTGAATCAACTCGTACCGCCATTTCAGGCACCATCAATGGTCACTATAGGATCAATAAAGGATTCAACCCCTGATAAGAGCGGGAAACCCAGTAGCCAGGCTGGTTCTGCGTCTGTCAGGGAATAGACCGAATTGATAGGAAAAAGAAGAAGGAACGAAGGATTTGAACGGAACTGAACCGGGTACCATTCGATTTAAAGTTTCTATTGCAAATCTCTGTCAACCATGTAAGAAGGCCATGTCAACAGGCTTTATGTGTAAAGCAAATACTTGAATGAAATCCAAATCCAAGCTGATCACAGACTCCCGACAATTGAGGAATATGCCGGAAGATATGCGGATGGCCAGGGAAGGTGACAATCGATCGCGCATGGGCAAAGCCGACAGGAAGTGCCGAAGTTTCCTTCGATTAGATGTTTAAACACTGCAATGTATCAATGGAAGATCAAAGATCAATATTTGGAGCCATTTCCTAAAGCCCCATTACGAACGGACTTGAGTTTGCATAAACGTCGATACAAAATGCTGGTTAAGTTACTCCAACCATATGGGCATGCTTTTTCGATGGCAGCTTCCCACTTGTTCACGATCAATTACAACATTAGCCCGAAGCTAATGTTGTGATTGATGTTGTAATTAATGTTAAGACATCACACGAGAATAAGGTGTCAACCAAATTCCGAGACTTGACAGCATTCGCTATTACGAGGGGTCAATATCCAACTAATCGGTAGGTGGAGCGTTAGAATTGTACAACCACGCTCCTAAGTATGACCTGGAAGATTGATGAAAGACCTTATTAATCCTAAAATAGCTCAAGAGCTTTGGAGAATCAAGCCTACAGGTGGGGGCTTGCAGAATGAAAGAAAGGACAAACTTTAACTAAGACTTTAATTCTCCTCTGTGCACAAAACAACGTTGAATAGAGTTTATCACGTCACAGTCGATTCGAGGGTTTTTCTTAATTTTTTATCAAGTAACGTAATTGACGGAATTCGTACAAGAAAAGTTATCTGCGTTGGCGATCTAAAGTAAATCGAATGCAGATTGCTCCTCGGGGAGACAATCGATTGGCATTCGATGATTTTCAACCGTTTTTTTGCCTCTAAACAGATGCATATTTCTGATTTGATCAACTTTGTTCGGCAAAAAAAATTGTTTGACGTTGAAGGTTTCCATTATACAACTCCTTTGTTATCATTCGAAAATAGATTTCGCAAATTTGTTCGACGGTCAACTCATTCATATTTCATAAATTAAATCCTTCAGTCCAGTGGACTGCAATTAAGAGATTTTCAATTTGTTAGGTCACAATGCATTGGACTGCGCGTTTTTGTACCTTATTCTAACCAGTTCAAGGTCAGGATTTATGTGATGGTCCAATTAATCCGATAGGAAAACATTCGTTCAAAATCACTGACCGTGCGAAATCAATAAACTTCGGGTGTTTGTTGCCTTTATCTTCTTTCCTCAAAAGGAAGTGTGTTTCAGTTTATTATTGATCCATGTGAAAAGATATATCTATCTATCATTAAAGATACACACATAGATTTGAAGAAAGCTCGGATATGATCAGCAACAAATCGCGCGCATGGATCTGACAGACTTGCTCTAATTTTAAATCTCAACGGATTTCCCCAGTGATCTTATTGTTGTATGTTTCATATCGTTCTTTCACATTTTTAGCTCATCGGGGTTCGTTATTTCTTCAGAATAAAGAAACTTCTCCGTTGAGTTATCTCGTTCTCTTTTTTACAGTGAGTCATTGTGTTATTTTCCTAAGCAGATCAGTAATGTTGCTATGAAACGAAAATAATCGACTTTTCGTCCGGATAAAAGTTTTTCATGAAACAACGTAACTCATAAGTGCTCGATGTACTTCATTGCAGGATTATTAATTAAAAGTTATGAGACTGACACATCATTTAGAAAGTATTTTCGATACACAATTAGAAGCTGATCAATTCTTGAGCATGGTTAGCAGTTTTTTTCATGTCACCGTAACATTGAAAAAATGAGCAAAAAAAAAAACATTTTTTCCGGTCTTATCCCATCGGAACCCTTTTTTATCGGGTGGGCCACGGTCGCGGGTACTGCTCAGCATATTATTTCCATTATGTACGGAGAGGGTGATACACAGACATTTTTGCTTCGAACTTGCAGGCTATTTTGAAAACTATTTTCTGATCAAACGACCCCTTTTGCCCTTTTGCAGCTCGGGCCAAAGGGCTGATTTTGATTTATTCATGTTACGAAAGATCCAGGTACAGACGTTTCACAAAGTACGATTAATTCACGTCAAATACCTATAGAGAAGGTGTATAATGTCGCGCCTCGCGGGTGTGAAAGTCACGACCGTTTAAAAATTAGAAGAGTCGAGGATTCTTTGGTTACCGTTTGCTTCATAGATCGCAGAGGAATCCAATAGTTTGTCTATATACATGGACGGGTGGGATTGGAAAAAAAAAAAAAAAAAACTGAAAAAAAATTTCACTTCTCTCTTTTTCCGGGTCTCAGTTCATAATTCGTTAAATATGTGCCGAACACAACCGTATCCAGGAGAAATAACGAAGGAAAAAAACTCAAGACATTACGTCTCGTTTTTTATATTTATTCTTGGCAATTGAGCACCCGTGGGATCATCTCAGCGACTATGTGTTGCATAATCCATGGTCAAAGTGTTATACAATTGACGAAAGATATTACGCGTGTGTACACTTCGTAAAAATTATTGGGTCATTCGTACATTTTTTCAATATCGTCAAAAAAAAATTAGAAAGATTTTCATAGAAAATAGAACGTTTTGCCATTATTCTTAACAGACATCTAGTTAATAATTAACCTTTCCCGGTGTCTATTCACGCCATCAGTAATTTTTTCTATAGTTCATACTATTTTGGAGATTGTGCTGAGCTTTCCCTTTAAAATGAAAATAGACTCACGCAACAGCTGACGTTTATTGCCTTTAGGGTCTACGCTGTACTAACAAACGAAAATGGTAATGCTTGAAACGTGAATAAGGGCTTTGTACATGAAAAGAATATTGGTATATTGTCATAGCAGTCTGGCACTGTAACCTATATTTGTGGGAAGGTATTTACTATGATTTTCTCTTTTCAGAGTACGTTTGATTTCAAGTGCAAGGAGAGAATTAAAATAACAAAAATGACCATTGCAGCAATAGAAGCGAAAGACAAACTTGAATTTTGGGGATTTTTAGTGTCCAAAATGTAAATTTTCATCGCATAATAAAAAGTACCCAAATTTCAAAGTAGTCTCTCGTTTCTACTACTGCGACGGTAGTTTTTTGGTTAACTTTTCGGATAAAATTCTTTTTTAAATCGATTCCATTGCGGAAACATTATCATCGAAATCCGGGCTATTGGGGAAATCGATATTTGACTGGATTTGAGTCTTTGATTCCTTTACATTCGACATTTTTATGGAGGGCGGACGAACGTACCCTTTTAAGCATTCAAGAATACGTTTCGTTAACGCAGCAAAAAGATAATTTCAAGAAAACGTAACTTATTTGTATTCGTATGTATTGAGCACATTACGTACGTTTTGGTACGTGTAACTATTTGAAAAAATAAAAACAAAATTGTGCGAATTTGATTTGTGTTTTTCAATAGTTATCAATTTTTAAGTGTTAAAAGTAATCACGTGCATTTTACGGTTTCGTTTCCAATTATGATAATGTAATGAATTCGCATTCTCCTACTTGATGGTTGTGTGGATTTCTGAACGCGATTTTGATTGGACCTCGCTCGTTCCTGTGGACAAATAAAATAACACAAAATAAATACTTTGAAAGGATGAGAACGAAAGTTATTTTGAAGGAAGACGAGGGTCACTGAGGCACGACAGAGAATCTAGAGATCGAATAAGGGATCCCTTTTGTTCTGGATGGTAAAAGTTTCGGCTTTCTACTCCCTGCAAAAGTCCATCTATACCTAGGATTTCTAGGAAAAAATAACTAATTTGTTTTGGAATTCGATGACTTGAGAAACGGGGGAAGAGGGGAAAAGGACGATACATGAATGGGAGACACGGAACGTCATGAAACTTAAACATACGCATGAAAAAAGAATTCTTGGCGATTCGTCTCAAATGCATTTGTTGATGTATCGGTTCCTGGAATCACATCTTCGAATCTTTTCAAGCTGCGGTAGAAAAACAACCTTCGTGTCATGAACTGTTGAAAAACGATTTCCGTGGAAAGTCTCCGTACTACGATAAGTCGCAATATATGGACTTTTAATAAGTTGAATGTTTTTTCAATAAACAAAATCTTAGAAAGAAAAAAGGTACATGTCGAATTATAGATTAATGATCTCGATAGAAAATTCCAGGAGCTATGACCACATGCACCGCTAAAAACGGTTTTACAACTGCATCAATGTAAATTAAATAAAAATGAGAAGAAAAACAGCAAATTCTTCTATAACCGGTTTCGTATGGTGTGCTTTTCAAATTTTAATACATGGAGTCTGGCGACGAAAGTCATTAACCCTAGAACTCTGCGATCACTTTTTTTCGGACATAAAGTCACAATGTTTACTTCAGCGTGAAATGTTCTACGTATGCGACAATAGATTTTAATCGCCACCATTCTCTTGATTTTTTTTTTAACAAAGAGCGCGATATATAATGAAGCTGCATTCGGTGAATATTTGATTAGGAAAACTTTGCAAATCGTGGGATTTTAAGATCAAAATGAAATGAAAGATCTGTCAGATATTCAATGAGTTTAGATTTTATTGTGATAATGGGAATAAGAAAAATGGTATCTGTGGAAGATGATGATTCGAATCGACAATCTTTTTAAAGTTTGATCGGAGTAAACGCAATGACACTGTTAACGAAATGTAATCGACGAAAGGCGACTGTGTGAACACCGTATTGTGCTGATGCAAGTAGAATGAGCCTGTGTACGAAAACGCATGTGCGAAAAAGAGAGAGAGAGAGAGAGAGAGAGAGAGCGAGGGAGCTAATGCAACTTGGGAAACAGACATCTCGAGTTTCGTATCCTCCACTACCCGATCCCCTTGAGATTCCATATTTTCAAGATAATCTCCGTTTTCGTCCGTTTCCGTTTCTATATCCGGTGGTGTTACTATTATTCGTTCCATTAGCCCCAAGTGCGAAGAAAACGATGGCGACGATGACTCGGAGACAAAATTAAGCCGCGCTACGCTCTGATTAAAGAACGTGGCCTAGCTATGCGTGAAAAACGACGAAAAAGCAGGCGAAGATATAAAAGAAGAGAACGTGGCTAAGAAACACGATCCTTCCTTACGTCCTCTTCGGCTTGCGT
Organism: Campoletis sonorensis; assembly: GCA_013761285.1. NCBI lineage: Eukaryota > Metazoa > Arthropoda > Insecta > Hymenoptera > Ichneumonidae > Campoletis > Campoletis sonorensis. The sequence continues at coordinate 338,378 of JACEOJ010000201.1, forward strand.
TTTTCGCACATTATGCATGAGGACGAAAAAAAATCTTTCGACTATATACGCAATCCGTAATAGAATGTGAAACGCATTAAAAATTCGTGGCGAAACATTTGACCGTGGGACACTTCTCAACAGCCACGAACATCACCAGAGCTTTTGGAATTTTTCACTTCCGTCTTGCAGTAGCAACAGCAGGCTTGCCATGTATTTTTTCCTTCATCAAGAATTTCATCTCATTAGAAAATGCGAATAAGTTCAAAAAAAGGAAAGTATTGCCAGTAGAAATGGTTTTCAAAACAGTTTAACGAGAACATTCAATGGTCCATTTCTTCGTGATTGTTTTTTCGCAATTATTCAATAACAAGTCCCTAATATTTTAACCGTAACTTACCGAAATCAATGAGCGATGAATAATGTGAGAAAAGGGTATTTGATGATGAAATATTGATGCAAAGATAAAATGATTTAATTCAAGAAGTAATTAATGATTGGTGATCCTGATGAAAACATCGTCATGCTAATTCATTCTGGCAGTAATTCTCACGGATTCGTTGACCGAAGTTAAAAGATCCTTCGAGTTGAGAAAGCATGGTACACACGTGTGACAACGTAAATATATCCTTCGGTTGTATTAGAATAATGTCCTGGTAGAGGAAATCGAGCCAGACAGTATTTGGAATTATATAGAGAATTCGTGAATTTCGCCTTGAACCCGCGTGATCTTCTCGTGTCCTGTGTTGGTACGAGAGGCGGGATCATCAGAGGGTTAATATCCTTAGCAGCAGCACGTGTCGAGGATATTTCGGAATGCCCGCCACCCCTCTTACCTAACTATTTCTAGCCTAGCTCCTTGCGAGAATTTATAATGATGTGTCAATGACTTTTCGTCGAGACACAAAAAAAAGATACTTATTTACAAGAGGAGGGGATGGGCGGGGGGAAGGGAATTTCAAAAAAACATACACAGACATATACACAGACACTTGAAAACGAATGTTTTTTTTTCTCCGATTGATGAGATACAGATATTTTTTTTATTCAGTGTATGGTGTACATGCGATCAGTAAATTGCGTCGCAATAAAAAGAGAATGAAAGATATAAAGGACTCATTGGTGTGTTTTAAATCAATAGAAGCGAATGAATATGAGTTGGCTTTGTCCGTTTGCAAATAAGCAAATTCGAAGGACGAGTTCGAGAATCCATAGAGAGTTCGGTAGACTCATCATAATTGCAATCACTTTAGACCCATCAATCGATAGGCCAAAACAACTATAAGTATTGAGTCTTTTAGCAAATCATCTCGATCAGTATGTCTGAATGATCCTCGAGCTCCGCTACTTTTTTTTCTTTCTTTCAATACTGCGCACCTATGTCAAAAGCGCTGAGACGAAGTATCCGTCTTGGTCGCGCATGAGTTGGACAGGGAAAAGGACTTTTTCGCATGCAACATGGTTTCCAACGCGGTCCTTGCTGTATCGGTGGCACGATGCATATTTGTTTTGGCGAACTTGACGGACATCGGTACCTCGCTGGACATGGTTCTGGTGGGCAAGGTCTCATAGGGCTACCTGATCCAGGTTGACAAGACTATGTAAACAAATACTACATCAACAACGGATAATCAACCCTTGATAATCGATGCACTGAGAGTAAATCATATAAAAAATGATTATGTATCATAGTCCCCGGATAACCACATCAGTACTCGAAGACTTTTAACACAAATTAATTGTTTTATTCTTTAAATTCCATAGAGATTCGCAAAATGAGTCATTTTCACTACAATTCCAGGATCAAAATAACTGTTTTTAGTGAAAAAAAGTGTCAAAGTGACGATGTGGTAACCAGCAACTATGATATCATTGCAATTTTTATATCATCTTCCCTCCATGTATAGTTCAGATGGTTTATAACCCTTCAACGCCACACTACAACTCGATTCCACAACGAAATACTGAATCTGTGTGATCTGGAGTTTGTCGATATCTCCAAGTATAATTCATCAATTTTAACGTTTTTTTTTCTTCACTAATATTCCTCAGGCTCAGGAAGGAGAATGTACGATCACAATAAACGTCAGTTTTTTTTCGGTAATGAGGTGTTGAAAATAAAATTAATTTAAAAGGATTTGTTAAATACATAGCCGCGTCGTTGTGTGGGTCTTACAGACTCGGTGTAGTGTTAAAGGGTTAATTAAATTGCCTTATGGTAAATTTATCCACTCTCCATACATAAAGACATGCTGAAAATAATTGAAGTGTGCTCGACGTTTATTATTAAAGCGGATTAAATATTTATCAAAAATTAAAGAAAAATTACGTAAAAATAGGCGGAACTAAAGGTGAACCCCAATTTTGTGGATTTGTAGGGTCAACGTCACCAGCATTAGAAGCCAAATTCGATTTTGAAATACCGTTTCACGATATTTGAAAAAAAATTTAGTCAAAGGAATGCTCGTTAGCGTTGCTACGCAACTAAATGACAACGTTGTGGCAATATTGAAAAAAGACATTTTTCCTTTGAAAAGTAATTGGTATGTTCAATTTTGTCATTTTGTTGTTGTTTATGTGTTTAAACTTTTTCTCATCACGAGATACAATTATTATTAAAACTTTGAAGGCAAGACAAGACTAATTGTAGAAATGAAAAAATTGCGACCGATGAGATAAAGTGAATGAATTTAAACTTAAAATTTTCTTTATACCATGGTTCACAAAATTTCGCGAAAGCTTCTTTCCCTTAGATGTCGACTCCTCGATCTCTCTTTCTCTTGCGGTTGCGTTAAAAGATCGGAGAAATCGGTATTGCGAAGGACCTCATGATTTTTCCTCTCGGCAGACGGACAAATTGAATTTCGGCGTCATAAATATTACACGATAATTTCGCTTTCAGACCTTTTTGTCTGTGTATGTGACTACGTTACATGATGAATCCGAATTGAAACGTGGTTGGTTTTTGTGTGTTGACAGGAGGCGAAACAGTCCAGGAATCACGGTCGCTCCATGCTCGCATGTTTCTCAATAGACGATCGCTAATCGAGCTCATTTATTTTTTATTTGCAAATTCGTCGTGTTCTCATATGAATTTCTTAGAAATTTCAAACACGAGGGTTTATCCCGACGTAATTTTAAAACGAGACATTGAAAAAATGGCTATAAGAAAAAAAATCTTTTTCAAACGATCACGCATCCGTATTGTGGTTTTGTCAAGAAACTCTTTTTCTCACCAGTATACTTTCAATTATCCTATTAAACTACGATTGTTTAAGCGCGAGATTAAAGGCTACGAGTTGTCAAAAATATAAAAACCTTGAATAAAAATCGTTTTCATTTCAAGGAGAATTTGAACGTAACAAAATAGAAAAAAGCTTCGAATAAACATCGTTCAACCGATTTATTTTATCCTCCAAGGATCTCCAAAAACAAAAATGGAAATAGCAACCGTAAGCCATTTAAATGTTACATAAATGATGGATATTGCAAAATGTTATTGACCAGTGATACTCCCGGTTATAATTGTCTTTCGCAATGTAATAATTCGCCAATGAATGTAAATTAACATAAGTTATGTTGACGTGTTTACTTGTGCGGGAGTTTCCAAAAGTAAAGAGTGGGGTGTTGAACTAAAGAGAGAGAGAGAGAGAGAGAAAGAGGGAGGAGCAGGAGAAAAAGAGCAAGATTGGCCTGACCTGCATTAACATTCCGTGTGTTGCGCGCGGCGCAATTCGGTGGTTATATAGGTACTAACAGAGAGCCGGTGAGTACGTCCGTTCCAAAAGAACCTTGGCTTCGAAACACCGAAACACAGATTTAACGACGATCCCGATCCTCTTTCTCACTTCTCTTCTTTTCTCTTCTCATCCTTTCTCTTCTATTCTCTTTTCTCTTCCTCCCTTTTATTCGCTCCCAAGCCATATGAGCGATGTTCCAACTTATAAGTGCGTCAGAGTTATGAGACACTCTGGTTGGAATCCTATTAGCATGCATCCAAGTGTTTTTATTCGACTTCGATCAGATTCACTCGACAAATATGTGTTGTGGCTCGTTATTATCGAAACCAAATATACTAATCAATCCCAATATTTTTGTTGATTACATACGTGGGAGTTGGGGCTCTCGATCGCAAAGAAAACTGTTGCTCATTCGCAGACGCGTTAAAATGACGATACACCGGCAGGATCTTGCGGTTGCGTAAAGAATGATGGAATGAATATCTGCTTTCGATCCCCCGCTGGCAATTTCAAACGAGACGTGTGTTTGTAATGACGTAAATTTGTCGATGATTCGTAATTTTTGTGGATGAATCCAAATTCACGACGCCAATCGAAAGAGAACGCTGTGTAAATTGTTAATACATGTGAGTCTGTATGTGAATGTGTATTTCGTACATCGAAATGGGCCCAAGGTTATTATATTCGTAGTGACGGGCGAAATACCCAGATACATACGATTATACTATGTGACTATATATACATACGTATTTATTACGAGTGCAGAACGCGTGTCATCATTTAATCAGCGATTTTGCCTTCGATAGTTGATTTTATTCATCTTGATAACATGGACTCCTATAAATAGAACGAAGATCCTCGTTTTAATTGTTGATGCGATAACTCTTAGTTTCGACTTTGTGAAAATCAACGGACCATACATTATTGACAATATTTTACAATGATGTGTAGAAACAAATCATGAAAACCGATATTCCGGAGGTGTGAGTAGGCTAATCGATCGATATCTGTATCCTTCGTACACGTAATTATATAAAAGCTCTGATAGGGAACCTCATGCGACTCTGTAATGACGGAAAAATTGAAAAATTCACTTTAGACCCTAAACTACCCCGAGGTTGCTGCCAAAAATAATTCACAAACAGTCTTTTTCTTCCACTTGCAAGTAAGCAAGTCTGATTGCATTGAAATGTGAAAGAAATGGTTAAAAACGTTTTTTTTTTTCTCACAAGATTTTTTTAAAAGGTGTGGCTACGACGTGGAAAAAATCGATCGGTTGGTCGTTGTTTAGCGGAAAATGGTCAATCTTTAGTACCGCGAGAAAAGAACACGACGGTCAGACAAACAGAGAGCTATGGGGGCGATGCCTCGAACTCTCGTGAGACTGAGATCGTTTCTGCTGAGAATTCTCCCTTTCCTTCTCTCCCTCTCTCTCTCTCTCTCTCTCTCTCCCTCGCTCTCTCTTTCTCTCTCGTTGTATTCAGCACCTCGCTTAAAGCGCAAAGAGACGGGAAAGGAAAGAGAGAAAAAGGATGCGAGAGTAAAACACACACGTCGTCGGAGTCGGTGGCCGCGCTCGAGGTCTTCGGGCAGATTCCAATGTGCGTCACACAACCACCAGAAGAATCTCGTGGGATCATTGCGACGACGTCGACGGCGCCGTCGACGACGACGACGACGATCATCACGGTGACAACGGTGATGACGACGTGAACGAATGATGACGAGGGTATACTCGCAGTTGACGTGACGAAGATGTCAACCAAATCCTCCGATTCGAGGTAGAGAGTGACCATAATCATCATTTTCCCAAAAACACTCATTCACACACGTTCTCTCCCGTATTATTAATTTTGTTTTTTTTTCTTTATCCCATCTGCTCTTTGATCCCATATGATGTATGGATGGGGCTTTTACAGGACTAATGATGGTCGATTTAAATTGAAAACGGTATGATTCTATGGAAAAATATGCCATTTTAGGTAAAACCACGTGTTCTTTCTGCTGTATAGGAATTTTAACTAAATTAAATCCCTACGTCAAAGTTAAAAGTAATTCTTCGTTGGAAAATCATTTACAGAAAAAACAACGACAGAAAACGTTTTCGTTTCATTATCGCATGTCATACTTATCAAATACAATCCACTGACCATTCAAAAATGGTAAACGTACCTGTGTCGAACACTTTTCGTAGGATTACTTATGATAAGCAGATGTAAAACGCAGCTAACGCTGTACTCGCTTTTAGAAGAAAATAATGAAAGAAAATGAGAATTAAGGTCGTGAAGGTCGTGAGGAAACTATTGCAAGACTGTTTCAAGCTCTCTTTTGCAATCTGTGCACAGCGATGACGAAATCTTGCACCGAAATAATGTGCATTGTTGCAAAAAAGATTTTCCAGGGATGCAGAATTATTATGTAATGGAGTATCGTCCGACATGTGACTTCTCTGATTTCGATGCATCACTGCGACCCTTACGGTTTTTATTTTGAGGATATACTTTTTCATCGGTTGTGTGTGGCACATCCCAAAAGAAATGGCATCCCTAATGAGCAACAGTTGCTTTTTAGAGTCGAAACCTTTAAAGATTGATTGTTCTAGTGATTTTCTGGCTTTCCTTACCACAAACACGTAGTTATCTGCGGGATTACTTACGTTTCAAAAATGACCTTCAATAGGCTAACCTAATTGAGTTAGTGGCGATGGAAATCGATACTTTTGTACATACTTTAGTGTGGACAAAAATGGAAACCATGATAAGCTTTTGAGGCAACGCAAATATTGAAATATTAAAACGGAACCCAGGTGTACATCTAGGTCTTTGAACGCGCGAACGTTTGGATTATGTAATGCAACACATCCTTCACTTCATCCTCACAAAATTATAGGATGGACTTTCCACGAAAATACGATAAACACTGAACCTCGACCTTCCGAGCAATATTATTATCATTTGCCTAACCCATCGCTACAAACATTGCAAATTAAGTAAATGCTAATAAAACGGGTTCTAACGCAAGATTTGAAAAAAATCGTGTTGTTATTGAAAAAATCTTGTTTTTGTTTTTCACAACTAAAATCTATTGAGATAATTAATAAATTAGGTGGTAATGGAATTCTATGTTTCCTGCCCCACGTGGGAAAAAAGATGTTGGTGATAATTTGTAGCAGGTTGATAGGGCTCGAGTGACGCACTTGGTTCGATAAAGAAAACAAAAAAACAATTTTAAATAAGTGTTTCGATATGTAATCTGAGCGTCGATCCGTATATACATATATATACATATTTATTTGTGTTCAGAGAAAAAGGACGACGTAAAATATCAGCACACAGATCCGTAGGAATTCTAAAGCGCCTCTTGGAAATGAGAAAAGGTGGAAGAATACAAGAGATGAGTCGCCCGCATTCAGGGTGAATCAGTGCAAAGGAACCTAACCAGTCTCCGTCCCCGCATCTTGCATTAGTGTATACATACATTTTATATATATATATATATATAAATAAACAAAACATATATATATATATACATAATGGTAGATACCCTGTACCCTGGGCCTGGAAGATACTTTGTACCTTTGTGAACCCATACGAGTGGTTTTCTTTCTCCTCCTCCTCTGCGTGTACCGGAGGACAAGGATAAACGGCGATGAAGGAAGGATGTAAAGGCGGGGCTAAGAAAATTACTCTCACCGCTGCTGATTCATAAAATGGAAGCTTCTAGAATGAACCTCGATTCTGAGGAGAGGTGGAAGCGACTAGAGGGTGCTGGTAACTACTTTCAGGAGAATCATCCTTCCCATCGTTATTAAACTCGCGAGGGTAATATTGTCATTTAATTTAAACGTTTCATTCTGAAGCTTAGCTACTCGAGCTATTTATAGTGTCTTAGTTTATTGTAACTCAAGGATCGTAATTTATAATGACGCGGCGGGTTGGATGTAACGTATCTTCCAAGAGTTCCACACGTCACTTGACTGTATCTATTCAGCAACTTTTTTCATCGTAGATCGGGGATTTGGCGTCAAGAAATTCGAGCTATATTGCAATGTCTATAAATATCGCGAGCCACGCAATACACCCCCAAATATGCGGATACGTGCGAACCAGCACGTTCGCATCTGCATTTATGAGTACACATGCACTCGTGCACGTTTGCACCGAACTCCACCGTTCTCCACACCCCACACGTTCTACACGCTCAGAATCTGGCATTTGTAAACATTTATTTTATCATGTATTTTTTCAATTTGATTTATTAATTTATAATCAATTCAATTATTCGTTTTTCAAGGTCACAATAGGATTCAGAATGAAATTTAAGAATGAAATACGTGTTTTCATCAAAAGAAATATTCCTCCACGTTCGTCGTCAGTCAAGTTGAGCAGGGAGTGTGCAAAGGCTATGACGATAGCTTTCGGTTCTCTTAATCCGAGAATATTTTCACTTTTACGTTGTTCTCTTTGGGACCTTGAATGTTTGGAGCGGGTAGTCCCACAATAACATTCAGTGTATGGAGTGAACAGTTTGATTTTGCAGCAGCCTTCATATTTCTTACGTCGAGAAACTTCGATAAAAACGCGGGTTATCCCTGTTGTTATTTTGCAAGAATATTCGCCAAGGTTACAATCTCCGTGGATGGGTCGCCAACCTGCTTGTTTGTGCGTGAGAAAAGCTTTTTTACTTATGACATTGTTCATCAATGCTTAGAGTATGCTCTCGAGGCAGCAAAGGAAACTGAAGAAAAATAGATATCGAGAGTAGAATAGAGAGGGGCTGTTTGGCAGAAGAACAAATGGGAAAAGTATTTGGTAGAAAAGAACGGACATACGAATATATAATTATATATTCAATCGCGTTCGTAAATGATCATCGCGGCCATGCAACCTTGACTCTCTGTGGCTAACGTCGTATGGTACCACGAATTCAAAGCTCTTTGCTTGTTTATTTCGTCGGAGGCGCTCACACTGTTCTCACATTCTTCAACGTTTTGCAAGTGGTCCTTGCCCCTGTTGAAAACGGAACGTGCACGCGTCTTTCGATATTTTTCATCTTTTTTTCTTTCTTTATTATTCTTGTTTTCTTCACTTCTTATTTCACGATTTTGTTTGCTTTTGCTTTTTTCTTTATCAATTCATGCGTCACAAGGTGGTCCGATAAAGGCTCGAATTCGTACACGTCCTTGAATACTCTTGCACGTGCCAATTTCCACCTCGTTAATCCTTGCGTATCCCCATTAATTTCTTGCAATCTTGGTCATTTCGAACTTTCATTTTTCTTTTATTTTTCGCACTCGCTACACGAGATATTTCGCCCTCGCAGAATCCCCGTCTTCGACAACAGTTTGACCAAAACAGTCTTTCCAATTATCGAACCGAATAACGATGTAAACATTGAAAAAAATAATATTTTCACTCTCGCTCAATGAGTTCGCTGACTCTTGCGATCGTGGAAATTGAACTGACTTGCAATTTGTTTGTTTTCTTCATACTGCTGCTAATTACGTTACTTAAATGAGCATTAAAATTATTTTTACTATAATTGAGAGACTTTCGGAATATTTATGTCAAAAGAATGATATTTTTACATTGATTGAGCTGTTTTTTTTTTCCAATTCAGTTGAATTAAGAAACAATTGAAAAGTAAATGCTGTTATATATTTTTTTTTAATTAACCTGTAAGCAGATATGCTGCACATTTACGAAATCAAAGGAAGAATAACTGTCCTCTCGGGATCCTGACAATTGAAGATCATTCCAAACAGGAACGACTCGCATGTTTTACAGTCGTCGATCTTTCGAGAACCTGCGTGAAAACGATTCTCAGTATCGCTTGGTATGAAAAAAGTATTTGTATTTCTAGCTGCAGTTTAATTGGAAAAATCAACTTACTTGGACGTTGTTTCAAACGGTTTCGAACATTTATGAGTCCAATGAGGCTCATTAGAATTTTCGAGAATGTTTCAAGTGGATGTTGTGATTTCATATAATTAATGATGCTCTGGGGTCGTTAACGAAGCAGCAATGAAGGTAAAAAAGTTTCAGTTGATAAAGTGTTTCGAGGTCTTCGGACGAAAGACCTGCATCGGGGCTGGTTCTTTAGAATCGAAGTTAATATTTAAAGGACCGGAGTTTCAAGTGTCAGAACAAACTTCCGATTATGAGTGGCGCTTACATTCAGGAAGGACTTCAAAATGACATATTATGCAAATCAATCGTTTCTAAGGATTTCCAAAGCTACTTAATTCGATGATGGCATGAAATTGAAGACAACCTATGACCTTGCAACAGTATTTCACTAAAAAGTGACAGAAATTTGCTCCTTTAGCATTACCCAAGGCTAAAGAAGTCTGTTTACGTTCTGTGATTGTCTCTGTAAGTGTCGGTTTTTGTGTTTGTGTTCCTGTGTCTGTGTACCTATTTCATAAATGGGAGAATGGTTGGCACATGGGGCCCTCGGTTTTTTAAAGATGTTTTTTGGCCCTCTGAAGGTTAAGCAACCTTGGCACGTGGTCACAATCATTGCTTGTTAAATATCCCAAACATTATAGTTGAGTAACTTAATAAAAATGGTGTATACGGAATAATAATTGTTTTGTAAAGGTTTCGTTTGACTTTCACCACCGACTTCGTTATAAAATATATATAGAAATAAATTAAAAAGTAAATGCGTATTTTCCGAGCTATTTCTTCACTACTTAAATCGTTTACGTCCGTTTCTTAACACGTGTTTTATTAATATCTGTATTGTGATGTTACTTCTTCCTAGTTCAATGTCTGACCATGATCTTAGCTGGACTAGTAAACATTGCGTCATACATTTCTCGCTGATCGTTACTAATTGTGGATATTTATGTGAGCGCCGCGTGCGGATGCCGAGGCAGCGTTTCGCATTCTGTATGTTCGATCCTTTTGCTGTTTGGTCGTTGAACCTTCGGATTATAACGTCTGACAGTAATTTATATTTCGAATAATAAGTTTGTCAGTGAGAGTGAAATGCTTCTATATGGGGTGGTCGCGAAGTCATGAATCAGACTAAATGCAGTGTTGACTGAGGTCGTTTGCCGACGATCACAAAAAAAAAACAATAAATTTTGATATCGCTTATGGATTTTTTTCCAAAATCAATGGGTACGTCATTTGAAAAAGTTATTGAAAACAAGGATAAGTCTTCTGCTGATCTTTTTTTTTGCACGCTCCTGAACGATTTAATATTTCAACTGAAGAATCTCCGTACAACAAAAAATATCGTCAAAACGTAAAACAGCAGGTCCGAGTCTGTGACGATCAAAAAGTACTCTACAAAAAATCTACTAGAATGTACACGTGGTTGTTTCGTCATCCTTTATTATTGTTAGAGATTCATGCCACGATGTCCCTTGGCAAGGTTTGAATTTATCTCGAGTCCTTCAAGGGAAGGCCAAACAACTTTTTGTCGAATGTGCCATGTGACGTAATGCAGTTATCTCAATTTTTTCTAAGGCATCTATGCTGTTTCTCCTTTTTTGGTGGGGAACGCGAGAACTTTAAAAAAGTTTCAATTGAACGTTTCTATTGTTTACGGAAACACCACAATAATCATTTGGAGCTCTGACAATTTTAATCCGGCAACAAAAACTGAAGATTAGTGGATCAGCTCTTTAATATCGTACCTAAAACCAACTTTCAGAGGATCCTTCAACAATTAATTTCAATTAATTTCAATTCAAACACCATAATAAACGCCATTGAGTTATGTCAAACGTACGCTATTTTCAAGCAAATATGGCGCATAAAAGGGCCTGAAAAAATCGAAAATGAACGTCACATTTGAATCCGAAGAAGATTCACAAAAACTTAGACAGAATAACAGAAAGAAAAGTTCCTGGATCAATAAAATGTACTGAATGTTTTGAAAGTACAAAAAAATCGAAGTAAAAGAAAATTTCAAAAGAAAGGAACGGATGCGATCCTAATTTCTGGATCAACTGCTCAAAATGAGGAATTACGTCGCTTGGGAAATTTCACCACGCGAACTGAAGGTGAGAAGAAGTTTTTCTGCTGACAGTTTGACAATTAAACTTTCGGTAGATTTTTTTTTTTTTGAACTGGAAGTCACTTGTAATCAGAGTCCATTTATCAGGGATATAAAAAATATTCGAAGAATGAATTATTCTTTTTTTTTTCTCAGGGTCATAGAATTGGCGGGAATGTTCGAATTGACAAATACTTTCTTCATTCAGGAGTAAACAAAATGAAACCATGTACCCAAAAGTCCAATATTTTCCTGGATCTCTTCTTTTTCTGGATATGAATAATCTTAAAATCTATTCGATATCCTTGCTCATAAAATCGGCCTGGTTTTGTATGATCCGTAACTTTGTGGACACCCTTTATACATAGATAAACGTCTAAAAGAAAAAAAGTTCGTCTGTTTGTCTGTTTCGGTCTGAAAGGATTTCGATAAATCGTCCACAGGCGGATATTAACGAAGTATAATAGGATTTAGGAATCTCGCTATCTTGTTGATTACGGACTCAAAACATATAAACAAACCAAAATCTATAAAAATACAATTTTTCAAATAATTATAAAATTTAAAGTGAACGTTAAAACACACAAATTCGGAGGATAATAGGACACAAACAACCAAAACAATCATACGCTTAAAGTTCCATTGCATTGAAGTAACAGGCATTTGAATCGAAACATCACTCTTGAGAAAACTTCGTGTCTCTTTGGTGCACGAATAAAAAAACTCGAGAAACTCCAATACCCTTTTTTTTAATGAGCACTACATCGCGTAAAAGATTCAAAATTTGGTCAAGTGACGTGAAATACTCCATCTATAAATAGTTGAATCGCAAACAAAATAAACAACTTAGAATTCATTATTCACAATGTCATGGACGACACGTGGAACAAGCACGTGGCGACTGACGTGAATTGATCTTTTACTCCACAATTTGTGTACTACACAATAGTATCGATCAATAAAACATGAGATAAGACCAGTCTAACAAACTCCTTGAAACGACTTTTTTTTGTTTCCATCGAAAGTAAAACGTTATGATTATGAAGTTATTTAAAAATCTTTATCCATATTCCATGTTTATGTTTATGGCCAATTAATAAGTAGAAATATGTGATTAATGAATTCAAAACAAGTTATTTTATTAGCCACAATTTTGATCAGATGTTCTAAACAGCTATTTCTGAAATGCTTATTTTTATAAATTAAACAACTCACGGATTTGAAACAGTCCGATGTTTTTCTTGGATTCCATATTCTCCAGAAATAGGCGACTGTTCATTAATTTATCGGACAGGATAATGGATAAAAAATCTACATGGTTGATTTTTCTCTCGCTATTTTCGTGAATCCTTGATAAATATTTTCACCCAAAAATATCTATGAAGTCACATTATTATTAAGAATTCCTTGTTTTTTCTATAAATAATCAAACCAAAGAATTCAATTTGACGCGCAATAATAGTCACTTTTGTATTGAGGTTTTCAATTTTTAAGAAATTGCCAAATTGCAAACAATACGAACTAGAATCAGTATATGTAAACAGTTAATAAAAATGCAATTATCAATAAAATTATTACCGATCAAACTGCAAGCAATCGGATTAGATTAACCGAAAAGGTAGTAAGCTAACTCTTATTACGAGGCTTACGAAATACGTTCTTTCGTGATTGGAATTCTTGACGAAAAGTTGGAGCGATCGATTGGTCATCTCCAAGATTTTGTTATTTTCTTTTTTTTTTCGTTTTTTTTCGTTTTTTTTTTATTTCATAGAAAGTGATATCTGCTCATGGTATCGAAGAATGAAGAAACAGGCAGCTACAAAGTGACGAAGGCCGCACGAGCATGGAATTCTCACGACTGAGACTCATGGGAGAGGAATAAAAGAGACAGAATGAGGAGGGCTATGACCCGTGTTACTTACTACTTTACTATATCGTTTACACGGAGGAGAGCGATAGTGTATCTGCGTAGAGTTTCCGCCAGCTCTGACTCGCGAGAAGCTGTGACGCAATTACGATCTTCTGCCGTCTGGTCATATTCATTTATATATACAAACCAATACACACACACATACATATATATATATTTATGAGTTATTTGATGGGAAATTTTCATTCGAAACCCGAATCCCTTCGGACGCCTACGAATTCTTTATGGGTTTTTTCTATCCAAGAAAAAAAAACAGACCTGCCTTTAGTAAGTTTTTCATTTCGCTTTTTTTCTTCTTATTTTCGCAAACGCACAATTGAATTTTAAACTTCTGCTTCTGGAGATATATATAATTCTGCAACTATGAATACTGCAACAGAAAAAATACCGGATTTTCACTCACGACTTCGATCGTAATTCAAAAAATTCAATAAACCCTGGCTTCACTAACAATACTATCTCGTTTCTTTTTACTTTGCTATAAAAATCAAAGGTTTTCCTTTGAAAAATTATATCTTTACTGTTTTATTGCGGTTTTCTTAAGCTTCAATAAATCTCTCAGTTTCCTAACTAAACAGTCAGTTGGACGATAGCTATTACTCGTTTTTTTTTAATATGCTCATAGTTTCCAAAGCCATAAGAATCCAAAACCATAAGAATTGAGTAGAAATGGAAGCAGCATAAATCACATGAATGACTACTTCCCCTTTCGACTTTCTGTGACGTTGTGACAACTAGAAGTGTTACATCGAATATAACCAATTTTATTCCCTTTTGAAGGAATTAGCGAGTAAACAATAGACTTAGTATCTAAGCAAAAAAACTTTAGTCTTTTTTTCAATAATTTCTTTTTAATGATTCGTTTTCAAGGAACTCATTGTTAACATTTATTCCTAATTTTTTTTTTCTTTCACCGTGACATTTCAAAGCTTCCAAACCGTAGTTCAGTGTTATTCTACTGTTAAACAAGTTTATGTAACTGCAATATGAAATGTCGGCCAACTCGGATTTGCGATAACAATGTACTGAATTTACTTTTAGTCCAGTCATCGCAGTAGGGACAAAAAAGTGTTGGCTTACGAAAGGTGGGATGGAGACTATTATGCAATACGTTGTTTAGGTCTGGACCTTGATGAAAAATCTAAGTGTTCGACCTTGGACGGGGAAGGCACGAACCTCTGATAGATTTTTCAAAATAACTACGTGACGGGTTGATTTAACGATAAAAGTGTCTGTAACACAGTTCAAGGAAATACAATTTCTAATATTTGTTTGCATCGATATGTTTCGAGAGTCTTACACAAGTGGTAGGATCAACGTTTTGCCACAAAGTCGTCAAACCTCCTATTTTTCTTCTCTTCATCAATTTTATTTGCATTTCTGGATATTCGTGAAATAATTACAGAATTTCTTAGAAACGAACAATTTTTGTTTTCAAATATTTCTAAAGGAAATTGCTTGTGAAAACAAATCTATCTCTAAATTTGATAGTGTTTGCGAAGCCCTTTACCTTCGATTTACACAACGTATGACCAAAGTAATTGAGCAATTTATTGAGCAATTGATTTTTCAAGTTGTAATTCTTGATACAATTTCCTTTCCGGATGATATTCGAGCTCTTCCCATAAATTTTGCTTCCACTGAAAATTGTGTGAATACTCTTCATCGGGGGAAGAGGCATTAGGAAAAATATTTAGGTCTTCGTATTTATGCACGATGTTTCTACAGATAAACACATTCGTGCAGAAGCTCCAAACTTTTGTAATGTTTATGACTGGAAAAACTTCGAAACATCGTGAATTTCGATGAAGTCGTATGTAGTTTCACTACTAAACCTTATACAAGCCCAATTTTTTTTTTTTTTCATTCGGTATTTTCTTAATAATTTCGTGATCAATGGATACATACGGGGAATTTAATCCTAAATCACGCGGTCGATGACTCCGACCATTTTTCTTTGTGCCGAAATTTTCGTATTTTCTACTATCCATGGAAAGGAATTTTTATGTAAATTTTTATCTCGGGTGCCTCATCGAGTGTTTTTTTTCGATTGAGAAATCTTTGCATATGTTTAATCGTCGATAACCCCATGTCCGATTAATATACCAAAAAGTGTGACCATATCGATTTTTTCACCATAAACCATTGGGTCATGAAAATATTAGAGAAAAAAAAGATGAATTATCTTTTCAAGGGATTTTCTTTGCGTGCAAAGTAGAAACAAGTTTTTTTTGGTCTCGAACCACGTCTTATTAAAGTCAGTGGATTTTCAATGAAAATCTAAAATTCACACGAGAATTCTTTCCAATTTATGCGGATGATATTTACAGCATCTCCGACGGGTTATTAACTTCCGATTCTTTACATCCTCCACTCAATCGCAGCGAATTCTTTTTTGAATTAACATTCCAACTAATTTCTACGAAACTTATATCCCAACACCAGGTTAAATTCCGGTCCATCCTTTTCTCTACTATATTTTCCACCATATTTACATTTTTATTTTTCTTCAACATTTGTACAGTTCACGTCGTTGCTCTCCCTTGTTTACCCATTTCGCATTTTTACATTTGACTCTCCCTTTTTGGCTCGCACGCTCGATCGTTTTCTTTCTTTTTCTTTCCTTTCGCTTGCTCGTGCGCACACATTCTCTCACTCCCTCTGCCCGCTCGTTCACTCACCCTCGCCTGCCCCTTATTTTCTTTCGTGTGACTCCCGTTTCCTCCCTTGCTTCCCATTCCTCCTTTCGTACATTCCTTTCATTCCTCTTCCATCATCTGTTTCATTCTCTTTTTTCTTTTATTTTATCCTTCTGTTCTAAAATCTTTTTCTTTTTTTTCTATTGCTTTTTAGTCTTCTTCGTCTCTCCAGAATCTTTTCAAAACATGTTCCCACGTCTCTGTCTCTTCTTGACATCCTGTTCTCTTCCTGCATCTAAAACTTTTTCTCCCCAATCTCGTACCCCAATTAAAATCTAGCGACGCATCTGACCTTAGATATTGCCCAACTTTTTCCACCATGTTTCGATTCTCTTAATTTTTCATCCCTCTCCTCTCTTCTGTAATCAGTGTTTACATTTTGTGTCTCTAATGTTCACATTTTTCGTTATTCTTATTCCTCCATCCCTTCACTTCCTTTGCCTTTTGCAGTCTTGATTTTTTTTACACGCTTTCCGCACTGCTCTCGTTCTCAATTTGGCGCTATTTCTCTCATGTCCATCTTATCAACTGTTCCTCCGTCCTCTATATCCTTGATTTCTACCCCTAGATTGTCAGCCCCCATCCACTGCCTGCTGACAACAGTGTGTCAAACAGCCTCATTCTTCGCCCACAATCATTTATTTTTCCTATTTGTTATAAAACAAAGTAATGACGTAGAAATCATAGATCCCGGATCGTAATTTTGAATGGACTGACCCAATGTTAATAATAAAAACTGTTAATCGCACCGGGTTCACGATTTTTTTTAATTGCAAGTTTTTTAGATAAATTGAATAAAATATAACGTTGTGCAGCGAACAAGTATTTGATCTAATTGTACATTGACAGTCATTCGTAGTTTACAAAACAAAAAAAACAACCAATTTCCCGACCATATTTGCTAACTCTTACCTCGCTCTGTCATATACTAAAATAATTCGCACAATTTGATTTACTTCGACATTCAATTGAACGATTGGATCGATGTACCTGTAAGCACATCTGACAAACAATACATGAGTACATAGAGTCGAAAAAAAAGGAGAACCAGACACTGGTTCCGAGGTTTACGACCTCCTCGTTGACTTGCAATCAATGTACGTATCGTAAAATAATATTTCACGCAAATATCGCAGATGGTGAGAACTAAAAAACTGTTATGTACTTGTATATGTCCAAACACTCGTATATATATAAATATATAGATTTATACATATATATGCATTTGCCAGGGGTCGTTTCCCCCATCGCTGACAGGATTATTCTCCATAATTTCGATTCACATGCAAACGTCACGTGATATCCTCGTCGCCTCTCATGTAACTATACTTTTAACTAATACATTTATATATAAAAATAAAAAAATGCAATGGGAAAAAAAAGGTAACAAAATGCGAATGAAAGAACGTTGGGCCAGTGATGCGGAAATCCGAGACGAATAGGAAGCGACGTTGCTTGTGGAGGTCTCGGGTCTACTGCCTCGAGATAGTTATGCCAGGTGTCATAAGTATCTCTTTCACATCGCGATATATGCACGTACACGTATTTTGTGTGTATGTGCCGCTCAGATTATCTTTGTACAGACACTACATCGCGCCTTTTCTTCACGATCTTGCTGAATGGCATTTTGTTTGAACATTTGACTGTAAAACGATCCAGTGCATAACCCGTCTCTTGCCTGCTGATAAGATTCCGCCTTTATTTAGTCTCTTCAATTAAAAATATAGTACTATGTGGTGTAATTTCCAAACTGAATCGCGTCGTTCTTTCTTTCCTTCTCTCTCACTCTTTTCTGCCACGGAGATCTCGTTCACTGTTCGCGTTACTGCAGGTCAAGTCACTTTATCAATTAATTATTGACGCGCGCACATGAGTGGAAATAAATGATAGCCTGTGTTTATATATAATTTGTGCATAATTATAATCGGACGCTCAAAATAATCAGTACACTAAAATAAAAAGTCATTTTTATTCACGTATCGTGTATTTTTCTTTTCTTTCTTTTTTTTTTTTACTATTTATATGAGAACGTTCCAGTGAAAAATGCATAGAAAGATAAATCACGAGCCCGGCTTATGTTGCATGGTTCCTTGACCAGCAAAGTTCAAAATACGTATTTTCACGTAAAAACTACTAGAATTTTGTAGGATGTAAAGAATATAAGAAAAAAAACTTTTGACCAACCATATTTTGGCAAGAAATTGTCTTCGACGCAATTTACGTTAAAAAAATACCATAGTCTTCCAAATTCATATTCTTTCATAGGGAAATACTACATTTGTTTTGGATATATCGCGCAATGATTCGCGATAACTAGGATTTTTGAATAATGTTCAAAATTTTCATTCGGTTCTTCTCGTAACTTCCATACGAAATTCAATAATTCGGGGCATGTCGTTGAGATTTTCCATCAAGAAACCCCACGAGAGAGGTTGCCAAATAATTAATTAACATCTTCTAAATAATCCTCTTAAAAGTCGTTGAATTTAGCAAAAAAACGAAAATGTTTGCCCTGTAATATTTTGTTGCTTGCAATGTTTCATTAAAATCGTTGTATTTTGATGTAATGACACGATATATATCCTTAATGTGTAAGGAACATTGGTGTATACGGTTGAATTGAAGGAAATTGTGGCAATGAACAGCGGTTGCCTTCGAAACCCGTAAGCGTCCATTATTTTTCCAATGAGTTTCAATACTACAATAATGAAATGATTCTTGTTACTGTCGAAATTGCCCTCGCTTGCGATATATGCAAAGACGGTCAACGTCCTTTCGAAGGTTTGAATCCAGTTGCAGCAGTGGCACCAGCATCATCATCACCACCACCACCGCCTCCACCACCACCGCCACGACAACCACCACCACCACTACCAGTAGCACCAGCAGCATCAGCATCAGCTGCATCGACAGGAGTAACAGCAGCCACAGCAGCAGTTGCAGGACTAGGAAGAGGTGGAAGGGGAGAAGAGCGCGCGATCGTGAGCGTATCATACGAATGAGAGCGCGGCTCGCATGCCGATCGCGATCGCGCGAGCTCAGGAGCTCTTTAAAAGAAGGACTGAGCGGTACGCGAGTCTTTCTGTGATTGTTGCTCGTGCCTATACTAAATTCGTTCTGTGAGCATAAATGCGTGCGCCAAATGTGGAAGTGCCCAAAGCTTTTATGTCGGTGATGTCCTTGCTGGGGATACGCCACTCGTGTATCTCATTTATGGTTCGCATTGCGTAGGTAGCAGCTATGAGAATGCATTATAATATATAACAACGTTGTCGCATTCTCTCGCGTGTCAAAACTCTCATATCAAATTCTTTCGGACATTTGCAATACAAGATTGTACTATTTATTCTTAGCGTTCTCATTTTCACAAGCTTCGAGCGGTTATAGATTTAGATTTTTCCAAACATTTGTTTACATGCAATTTTCCAAAACAATCCCCCTTTCATTATAGTCGCGCCGAAAGGATTTACGAGTACGGTTGCACTGAGCGTTATACATTTTTCCGATCGCCAAGCACCGATACGGCCCGGTTAGGTAGCCGATAATCAATCGGGCGTGCAAACATATGAAAAGTAAAGGAAAAAACGAAGGAAAAAAGAAAATGAAAGACGCGAGAACATGCCAAGCTCTCTCGAGCTCGGCCATTGAATCGAACGGGTCTTATGTATGTACTCTCGCGTGTCACTTTTACTGTTGTTCGGGTCAGTCGAGCATTGACCGCGCTCTGTTGCAGGGAGACCCAATAAATGCATGTGTATATATATATATATATATATACACACACACACGCGTCTCAGTACCTATGTGTTCATGTGCATATTCGGCGAATATGAACTAATAATCCAATCATCACCACAAACTTTTATAACCATCCTCCATCCCATTACATGTTATCATTTCTCATAACAACATGTAGAGAAATTATATTATTTATCGTTTTCAGGACCCATTTTTCTTAGGTTTTGATCTTCAAAGAATGGGGGACGAATCCGTTCAGATTAAAAAAATATATAAATCATTTGAAATCTCGTAATCTATCTCCGCGTTTTCTTTATTTCTATTCTTTAATTGATACGTCATCACGATCGCAAATCGCATAATACTGATGTTTCGAATTTTAGATATTCCTTTGATAAAACGTATCATTGATGGGAACAATTGAATAATTGAAATCTTCAAGACTGTTTTCCTCTTCAAGGCAGTCTTGAGTCCTCGTAAGCGAAATGAAACTGTGTTTCAATCTATAAAGAGGACGATGAAGTCCTCAAGTCGGCTCAACTTAGGCATTTATCCAAGATTTTCTCTTACCGCATCAATTGTATACTTTGTTTTTTCATTTTTTTTCGTATTCGATCAGGTGTCTCCCGAGTGCGCGTAACAAACACTCCAAACGCAGTATTCAAAAGCGTTTTCCCGCAATGCATTCGCGCCAGCGTGCTCAATGGGACGCGACGAGCTTATTAATACCTGCTACTGCTGCATACGGTGATCGGGAATTCACCCAAGCGTTCGTGATGTCCGCAAGAGTCGGTGCACTCCCCTATCCCAGCTATGCAAGGGGTCGATGCTCACTGAAACACAATAAATATGCGAAACGTTCGTTACATTTGTACTGGGAAACACGCGCGTGCGCACGCAATTATGTGCGCACGCATGCAATTATCGTCGCACGCACGCGCACTCATACACGCGCGCACACACGCTTGTATGCTTTTCTTTCGAGTGCCATGTAAACTGTATTGAACTAGACACGCGTGTCCGATGTAAATAACGAATAAATGAGCGATGTCTCTTGAGAGTCGCAATCGAATGAAAAGCGCTTCATTTTATATTTATTGATTTTCTTTCTGCTGCTTTTGATTTTTGGACAATTGCGAAATCTTATTCTGTTTCACAGAAAGATCTGTATTTCACAGATGTTTATATGTTAATTAGTTTCAAAAAACATATACAGTGCGATGGATTCGTGAAAGGGGCAGACCTGGTAAAAATGAATTTCGTTTTAACGAGGATTCGACACTTTCTAACGATTTAATTGACTACGATATGATGAGACGATTTAGGCATCGCTAGGAATTTGAAAAAATATCTTAGTTACCAAAAGATTCATAGGAAAACATCGCTTCAATCTTAATATGCCGCAGATAATAAATGTTTACGTTCATTTTTCTTTTATCGGAGACATTTGTATCAACAATACATTTGGAGCGAGATAAACGCGTAGAATAATCAGAAAAAAGGGTTCGGACAATTTGTCAACTAGATTCGTGATTTTCATGAATTTTTATCTCAAACCAGCCGTAAGGACAAAGACGATATTTCAAAATGGCAGGTGGCAGCTTCTATGGAGACGTGAAAAAATGAAGCAACATTAATGAATGATATCTATGAAACTGTACATGAAGTTCGATCCGATTAAAACTCTTTAGTGACTGCAACGAGAACGATCAAAATTTATCATACCTTATCGGAAGTGACACTTAAACATCGTGTCTCAATGCTTGCTGACCGACTTTTTTTAGTGTTTTCCCGAGCTCGACCACATTTTGTAAGGTAGACGAAGTTGTGGAAATTTGAGAACAATAAAAAGACTCGAACAGAAATCAAAAAGATTTGATTCGTTAGAAAACCGAAAATTGAAGCACGTTCATCGTACGATAATGTTCCTCATGAAAAAAAAAAGAAATGAACGAGAAACATTGAGCAACTTCAAGATCTTTGGAAGATTGAATAATCTTCTGAATCCTTCATTGATTAATCAATAAGGACTGTGTTATGATCGTCTATAGATAAATAAACGAGAAGTTTTAGCCGGTTTAATATTACGCAGAAAGCAGCACGTCACTATCCCGCGTTGTTTATATTGACTCGAGTGCATTGCCCCTTCTGGATTGTCTCTCTATATATCACGTTGTTTTTTTCTTTTTTCGCACACGCGCCTTTCCCTCGTACGATCGAGCGACATATTTCATATGTGGCTCCGCACCCCTAAGTTCTCGGCCCGCACGTGACTTCTCGGGGTCTCTGTGACACATGCACACCACTACTACCGATCTCCGCAGTAGTATGCTTTCCACATGAGCTTGTCGAAAACTATCAACCGCTATCGACAACAATCCGATCTATTACAAGGTTCTTTTATATCTCTGACTATTTACATTTTCTTTCTTTCGCTTTCTACTCACTGCTAATTTTCCTCAAATATGGACGAAACAATTTTGTCTAATTATCTGATCCTTTTCCTTTGCTAACGGAAGACATAAATATAAATAGTCTTAACCCTATAAATAAATAACGTTGAACTAAATGTGTTTCGATGTGTAAAAGCTTAGACGACTCAACAATCATAAGTAATTACAAAGTCTTTGGTTTCAGTTATAGGACTTGGCTCTTTTGAGTTATTAGAATACAAAATAAAGTATGTTATCGACTTAAGATTGAATACGAATTTTATCATCGCAAATCGACTTGTCAACGTATTTAGTTTTCGTTTTTTATTTCATCGATCAAAATAGAGAGCCGTATCTACTCGTTCATGCAACGTAGCAGTATAAAATGTGAAAATAGTTGACCGTTTAGAACTCGCGAGATAACTAATACACGATTCTGCCGCGTCTCTGGATCAAAGTTAACATTTTCAACACGTATCGCATAATAAAACATGCATTTATAGACGCTGGCTCCCATAATGTTTCCAATCGTAGCGAATAAGCCGCTCGAAGGATCTCGTTTGTGTTTTTTTTTTTTTTCATAAGGTATAGGAATTTTTTCTTGGAATCAAGAACAAGGATTATTCAGAGTAGAATTATAAAAGTATGGAGATGGATCAGAATAGAATTATTCCACCACAGATTCGATTGAGGCAGTAGCTTCGCCGCGCTTTCACGTTCCAAAAAATGTGTATTTTTCTACTGTTCACCATAAGAACACGTGCAAAACTGCGTATTCCTTCATTGCCAGTATCTCGAATACGGGACGGCAAATCCTTTTGAAAATTTGCAAGTAGGTTTAAACCAGCGCGATGTATTAGTCATAGAAATTAAAAAAAAAAAAAAAAAATCTGTCAACAAACAGTTTGGCGAAAGTACTACTTTACGAACAGAGACACGAAGAATAAAATTGTTTAACCGCCATAACTATGTGTTACGATATGAGCGACTGTACTTCGTTCCGACTACGTTTGGTTTGAAAAATAAATGAAGACTTCGAAGATTTAATTGGTCTTTATAGTCGCTGCCACGTTATTTAATGAAAAATAATGAGAACTCGTTTTAAAACGTGTTTTTCTGAAAGGATTCTCCAACGCGTAGACTATTTTGAAAAAAAAAGCATAATAAAGGCATAATGATCACGATTACATGATAATCAGAAGACTGTCAGCTCTCCAGCGACGCAGTTGCAAGTGCAGACTGGTCAATCATGCACGAGGTATGATCTTTCAAAGTCGAAGGTGCGGCTTTTGCTTTGACAGAGCACCGATTAAAAATATTGTAAATGGTTAAGACCAATTGAACCTTTGATTGTCCAATTGATTTCAGGCGATGGAACTTTAAACTTCGTGCACTTCTTGAACAATCAAAACAAATAGGATGCTTTGATTTTTCGCCCTTCATCAAAAAGGAAGGTTTCGGCGGAATTATCTCGAAAATTGGTCTTTTGGTTTTTTTTTTCTTTCACCGAAGTACAACCGCTCGAAAATAATCTAATGTTTAAGGCGAAAATTCACAGTCTTTGTCTTTGTCTTAAGAATACTCTATATTTTATTGAAATGGTAAATAAACTGATACGCAGATACGTACTAATAAGATGCGAGTGAGCAATTATCATTTATACTACGGTTGAGTGCCACTTCATTAACATATTGATTCTCTTAGCTCGCGGAATGCAGTTGAAACTCGTACCCTTTATAACCACGATTTATTACAAATTTATGATATTGTCGGGATACCGGAGTCACTCATATGTAACACGACATTCCTCTGGAGTCACGTGCATTGGACTTCCCCCTTGTAATGTTTATACCACCTCAACATATTCCTAATAACCCGCGTGTGAATTCTAGTTCACCGGTCAATCGCCGCTGTGAGTTGCTTGTTTCGTATTCACCCCGGACTCCTTATTCTTCACCATTATTAATTCCCGTATTTAAAAATGCACACACCTGTGAATCTTAATAAATATCAATGAATTTTCTTGCGACATTGTGAGAACATAAAGATTTACCTTCTCGATGGAAACGCTCGTGGACATTAGTAAACTATAAGAATTTTTCTACGCACAACTTGGCGAATGCTATTCGTACCTCATCATTTTTTAAAATAAAACAAATCAATAGAACATCCTAGTAAAAACATTTTTCGAATACTTCAATCCACATTGCAGTAACAGTTTTGTTTTTCTCACATTTTTTCAATTCATTTCAGAGACACACACACACACGATAGGTTTTCATCAAAGTAGTTCGGTTGTGTACAATTATTCTAATATTCAAAGTTCAACATTTTCATGATGGAGAAGAAATACGTGAAGATTCGATGTGTACGGAATCCTGAAGCTGTTCGCTGCCTAACACGAATGCAATAAATTTCTTCTCAAATTTTCCGCAAGAACCACATTTTAACCAGATTTTAAAACTTTGGATTAATATTGAAAACAAAAAATCACACTTTCCAGGACGTAATCGGGGAGTTGAAAAAAAAATCTTATTGCTTCTCCATGTACCCTCGCGGGTTTTCACGAGTCCTTTCCCTATTCATTAACCCTACATTTTTCCCCGCTTCGAGGTTCCTGTGAGAGCACCCAGAGGGTTTGCCAGAGCCACTGCATATCGACTTGGAACGAGGGCCAAAAAGAAACTGCGAAAAACCTGGCCGACACAAGTGAATTGCACTTGGTTGGCACCATCAGAAACTTTTAAAACGGCTTCGTGCTCAGCAATTGATGCGCAAGACGGTGCATAGCTAAACGGTCACCCAACCAAGTGTTGTCTTCGCCGATCACGCACAAAACGCTGTCTGTGACGTGTCCAGTTATCGTTGTTCTTTTATTAATTATTGAATATTTTAAAAAACGAAAGATCTGGTTAACGCACTACGGAGACTGCCGTTCTTATCACCGCGCTGAATATTCGCACTCCCTGGACTTAGTGGCTTTGCGAACAGCCCACGCCGGACTTAGAAAGTTTGCAGCTCTGCCTTCATTCGTGTTGGTAGCAGGGTTGGTATTAGCAACTGACGATGATTTTGTGAATAAAAGGAGCATGAATTGTTTGTCAAAAAAAACTGTATGTTGATTACGTTTTGGCACAGTGTCGAGTGTTTGTGTATCAGCTCAATCGGTGTACGTACAGTTTTTACTTTGGGAAACGCGATGTAAAATAGTGTTTGCGATCGTCAATGTAATGGCCCGTGTCGTTAATGTCTCGAAGGAATTTAAAGTTATGTATGCATTTAGGTTAGTAAATGTACCCACTTTCAGAATAATATTGAAGCTCATTTTCGAAGTTTCGAAGACCTCGTTCGAGCGACTTCAGTAGATTATACTGCAGTGGAGAAGTTTTCAAAGTCATTCACAGAATTCTATCAAAAATAAAGGTTATCGTTAAAATATATGCGTGGATGATTTCTACCAAGGAAATTGCACAGATATAGAAAATCTTTAAGTCTCTCAAACACTTACTAATTTATTTGGTGCCATAATCAGCAAAATCTCTCAACATGTGATTGTCTGTTACCAACAACTAATTCTTCGTTGGCAGAGGATGACTCTAAAATTTTTGACACTGTGGCTGAAAACATTTTTCCACGCTGATTTCAATAAATCTCCAAGTTTTGATCAATTACTCAATTCTTGATTGAATTAGCCATGCGACTACGTTCATAAGCAGCAGACTATTAATGATTTGTATGCAATTTATTCTATTTCAATGACTCTTTCAAATGTTCGTGATTTTCTGTTCAATGTATAAAAATGAATAATATATAATGGATGAAAATTGGCAAACGGGCCATCGATGGTGCGACGGTTAATGATTGACTTTAGGCGAACATTATTATTGGGAATTATGAAAGGAGAAGAGTAGAGTGAGAGGATACGTCTTGGATATACCTTGGTCGTAAATACTTTAATCCGATTTCCGGTTTACTCATGTCGGCACGTTCCAATTTTCGACTGTCGCAATAACGTCCTCTCGAGATCTCGTTGCAGGGGCCGCAGTTTGAGCAACCGAGTTTTCGAGTCACGTAAATGAAGCTGGTTGCTTCACGCACATACACATGGATATACGTGCATACAGACAGAAGGGATACAATTAATAAACATTGGAGTGGCGAAACTCGGGCTAGCGGTTCCCGTCAATTGTTACGACGACAGAAGGTCTTTGAACCCGAGATTTCGTGTCTCGTAATCGGACAACACACAGCAAATTGATGCGGACGATTTTGTGTATTGATTGGTCTCTGTTCGTCGTGTATGAAGCATCTTTCGGTTTCTCTGTGTGTATATGTACGTTTTATTAAATGTGAACCCTATACTTCAAAGTCATTAAAACATACGATATTCGTCAGTTTCACACAAAATTTTGTCGACTCTTGTCAGCATTCAATCATTTTTTTTATTATTATTACTTTTTTTTTTATTTAGCCCATGGTTCAAACTGATTTGAACTCAAGAGATCGTGCTCGAAATGCACGTGACACATAGTTCGTTAAAATGATGTGTATCTCTAACGCACAGTAGACGTACAGTGGGCCAACTCTGCGACGGGTCGTTGATCTCAGTGAAATTTTTCAATTTCAACTCTCCATGTGCCGAGGACGAAAAATTTCATCTATATAGATCAATACACAGATAGGCCGAACTCCTTGGTACGGAGATCTCCACTCCAGTTCTCTCACTCTCTCTTTTTCTCGTTCAATGTTTTCTCATGATGGGTGGGGGCTCGGTCTTCGGCAGAGTTCAACGACATCCGAAAATTTTATTACACACAGATCGCATACAATCGTATCAAATTGTCGCGTTTATATGCACGTGTCCCAGTAATGATTGAAAAAAACAGCAATTAAATTTTAATAGATAAGCGACGAAAAATTATTTATTCTCTTGGATGTCATTGTAATTGTCGTCAATTCAAATCTACGCATGATTCTGGGGTAAGATGATCAATGTATCATACGTTTCTACATATTTCTTACGACGGTAGGGACAAATTTGAGATTTTTCTTTTTTAACATTTATCTTTGAAATAAAATCTACCGATAAAACGTCGAATACGTATTCCACTACTTTTCACTTCTGGGAGCAAAGAAACCGACATTCGTGGCTAAAGATTCGGTAACATTTTGATTTCTGTTGAAATAAGAAATAAAATATTTTGAATTATGGCATCAGTGAACTTTGATAATATTCTTGAAACATGCAAATTGTTGGGTTTTTTCTTCTAAGTATTAAATTCTTTGGTGCAATCTCAAAAAAAAATTAGGCAATGAGTGAGGCAATGAATGTAAGCACCTAAAATGTGTTTAAATTTGTCAGACTCGTATGAAAAACTTTTCCTACAAAAGTTGCGCAATTCAGAGAGGGCTAACGACTCGTGGCAGGTAAAGGCACTTTAGAGATTTCAATGCCATCTCTGCTTGTTTAGAATATGATTTTTTTACTAATCAAGTTTTATTGATCAAAATAGAACAATCAAATTGATCGACAGTTACACTTCAGTTTCAATGCAATTTTGTTAAAAATCTAAATTGTCGTTTTTGTTTATGTTCAATTAAGATGAGAGAAAATTCTAACGGAAAACAATAGTCAATCAAGTTTCTTTCATCATTCTTCAAATCGACGTCTCAAATAATTTTCATAGTATCTTTATCTAAATAAAGAAGAAAAAAAACAACATTATCCCATTTAAAAACGAATAGAGATGACCTCAAAATCTCTGAACCGTCACCACCTCGACCAACCTTGCAGCCACCGCTCAATGGCCCCCTCGGAACCACGGAACTTTTGCGGAATTAATTATTTCTCCAAGCCTGTTTGATTCGCAGCTATAGTTTAGGTGCTAATAGTGTTATTGCCTAGTTGTGCAGGTATGAATAAATATTCATATATATGTATACATGTACCGAGGATATGTAAACGATTTATTCGATATGCAATGTGCATCGAATGTGCAACAAGCGAGAGAATTGGTCCAAAGCCGAGTGAGGCGGCGGTGGGACACTCTTTGCACTCCACCCGCGGATATTACACCACTTTACCGGTCGTTCACCTGTTTATATTTGCGCGGTGTGCGAGAGAGCCACTCACTCGCTCGCTAACTCACTGCTCGAATGTATTGACTACACGTACACGCATATACACATGTTTTAGCTCTTACGGTTCTTCGTGTAACTTATCGTGTTCTACCTCCGGTCACTTTTCAATGAGTCTCGCACCGGTCTATATATACAACGGACTGATGCTCGCGCCCGGTTTCCTTACTGCTGTCACGTCGATTATTCTTAAAACTTCTCCCTCGTCTCTATTTCGCTTTGCTTATGGATAACCAAATCAACTGTCGTCCAAACCCTTCAATTTTTCTTATTTCATGTAATCTTCATTTGATTTCCAGCGATCTATAATTAACTAGACATTTATATAGTCATCGCAAACAATCAAATAATCGCTGTCCAGTGAAAAAATGTTCACAGTTTGAACGGTCTAAGAAAAATCGTTGATCTCGACGTAAAATTAATTATTCCGTTCAAATTATCCCGTCCCCGGCACACAAAAGATATATTCAGGTTGCTTAATCGTCTTTGAAGAAGTTATGGGCCAACTGCCTCCTTTTTGTTGGATGACAATAATGTAAATGAACTGACGCCAGGGCTTTGAACTATATTGAATTTAAGATATTTTATTAATACTTCAATTATACGTAAAATGTGAAAGGATAGTAAAAGGTAAGTTTATGTTCTTGAATATTATTCTTGATGATACCTCGAAATTGTCATTTCTCGAGGCTACAGACATGAAATACGAAACCTTACATTAATATTCAATAGAAGAAAAAGAAACAGCATATCTCTGTATATATAAATCTCTAATGCTAAAAGGTGTTTGGCCGCTTGTCACACAAGAATCATTGAACCGATTTCGATGATCTTTCCTAGAAATAAAGCTCATGAATCAAAATTCGATGTCGGCTGTACAATAATCCGATAAATCGTTCTTTACGGAAACGCAAGAGAAAAATAATTCGGATTTTTGATTCTATGTTTAAATTTAAAAATTCGATGCCCAGGATTCCAGCTCGAATAGAAAAGAAAGAAGCACTTTGAAGAAGTCAAACCCAAAATTATAATTTTCATTTACGGGAGAAGTCACGCAGACAGTAATAAAAATCGAAAATCTTACAGTTCTTTCGAAACATGAAAACAATATGATTGCTAAATGTTTCGTAAAGACCATTTGAATGATGAAGCTTCGAAAATATATGAAAATTTCGTAATTATCGGTGAAGGAATGGACTTCTGTACAGAAATGACTGCTTAAATTGAACAGAAAGAGAAGTAACTCTATTGCGCGATACTTGAAAGTCCGTTTAATTGGTGAAACACGAATAATTGTATCTGACTAAATAATTTGTCATATTTGTAAAGTCAGCAAGATACAAAATAATGATTCGAGAGATACGCACAGACAGTTCAATTCGATCGTTGCAATATAACTGTGCGTGTCGGTTGTTTTTCCTCGTGTCCGTTAGTATTACATAACTTGACCTATTCATAATTGACGAACAGCAAGAAAAAAAATATAACAACGTGGTATATGACAACGACACGTGTTGAAAGTGTACGCACAAGTGTACTAATCCACCAGGGATGGAATGCGTAACAAAAATTGCAAACGTCTTTGCTTTTTACAATAGCTAACTCAACATATTTGCTTATTCACTATACAGAATGGATCACGTGTAGTAACCAAGATGATCGTTTATCGGAAACGAAAGAAAATCATCGATCAATTTTTTATACAGAATTTATTGAAAAAAGCGTTTATAATTTCGAGTTTAAAAGTAGACGTGCTTGGATACCTCAGAATTGACAGGTATTCCAGTAAAACAAAAAAACGTACCTACGCATGCCTTTGATCGCTGCATTGAGAATAGATTTCAATAAATGTGTCTTCTGTACCGTTCGAAAATCTACAACTTCGGTCAGGAACGTTTTATGATATCTCGATTCGTTCCAGAACATTTTTTCACTGCCTTTGATGGAATGCCCGACCCAATGGAGTTTATGACGGAGAAGAACACGTGTAACGAATATCGCGTTTAATTTAGAAAGCGAAATTGTATGAAATTATATATTTAGCCAACTTGTTGGTTTTTACCACCAATGATTGTTTGTCTCCTCCTTTTCTTCCATCTTCCCAGACAATACGCAGACGATGCGTGGACAATACATTTTTTGCGGCTTGGAATCTTCGAAAAAACCGGATGAGGAATGCTCGTAAAAACTTTTGTGTCGAAAATTTTCAAAAAAAGCAAATATATTCTCAATTCAGCATATGTCTTCTTAAGTTTTTCTCAAAACTTTTTTTGTCTCAAAACTCAAATATATAAACGCGATTACTATGAGAAAATTAATTTGAAACCCCGTAAGCCTCAAAGTTAAATAAATTAACAACCAGAACATGTTCGAAAAAAAATTAAATATCTCGTCGAAAAAACGCAATTGTTGCAGTCCTCCGTTTTGAGGTTTGCTGAACGAACATCAGTCAACAGTTTATGAAAGATGTTACACTTATTGTTTACCGTATCTTGAGAAAATGTCAAAAAAAGAGTCAATTAAAAAATAATGTACACCCGGTGCAAGAAAAATGGTTGAAAAAAATTAAAACGTAGCTGAGATATCTAACTTTTTTCTTATACTTATTTGCCAAGGCTGCGCAATAAACATTTTTGTGGTTTCGTACTAAGGATATTTGAGCCACGCGTTAAATCATATGGTTTAATGTACGGCCTACCTTACCTCTATGGTTTGTACGGTTAATACCCAGCCAGTTGTTGTACAGAGCCAAAGATCCACTTATGGAAGTATACTCCACTTATACATACAGATACATGAAATTTTGCTTATCTTGCTTATGCTCGTCGACGCAAACATATGAAACGAACGATCATTACGATCGAGCACTTTTATGAGGAGGAACGAATGATCGAATACACGAATCGCCTCTGAAGATAAAAAGAAAGAGAGCGAGAGAGAGAGAGAGAGAGAGAGAGAGAGAGAGAGAGAGAGAGAGAGGGAGAAAGAGAGAAAAGAGAGGGAAAGAGAAAGAGATTGTGGTCTTTTCGGGGCACATCGAGAGAGCACAACACTTTAAAATTTCGGCTGCAACGAGTCTCTTTCTTTCTCTCTTTCTCGGCGAGGTCGGTGACCCGTCAGTTGGCAGTGGTCAGTGATGGTAACGGGTATAAGGCCGAGAATCCACAACCGCCTGAACCCAGGCAAGACTCAGTTATCTGTTCTCTTAGTAAGGTGCGGTCCCTGGACGTTTTTTTTTTTTATCCGGACATTTGATGAATTTCGTAAAAAATACTCATTTGTCAAATGATTATTCGTATAGAATGGAGTTGCATGAATAAGTCAGTGATTGGGTACGAGTTTTCCAATTGGTTCAGTCAATAAAACTTGCTGCTGCCAATAGTAGAAAGGTGAATTCCCGCAGTAGTTTATTAGATATACTAAAGTTTATTGATCCAAAGATCGCCGTCGGCGGTGGTCGGATCTTTACGACAATTCGCTTGTCCCGCTAAAATTCTTTAAAAAATTTTAATTAAACAGCAGAAACATGCGGTATTCGAGCGAACAAAAATAGTCTTCACGAAATGAGATCAGCTTAAAAATTTAGTAACAATATTGTTTTAATTGAATAAATATTTTTACATTCACAAACAACCTGATCCAAAGTCTTGATGTTTTGCTGCTTCGATTGAATATGATTCAACTGAAGAGTTCAACTGAAACGACGTTCGATCCTCAGGTTATTAAAAAACACTGTTTCATTATGTGGGAGAAAATATCATCGAGGAACTTTAAGCGGCTTTTATGTGATTGCGCTTTTTCCCGGAGCATATCGCATGCCGTTTACACAAAAAGCGTTTTAATGTCGTCCGACGACGACGAAATGCGCATTAAATGTAGGCAATAAACGCATATTCCTATCGTTTTTCGGCATTGAAGGTTTTATCAATGACATACGACCTTCATTCGTTGAGATCGTGACTGAAGACCTCGGTGTATGGCAGCCACTTTTATCGTGCAATTGACTTACTGATTATAATTTAAGAGTATTTATTAAATACCTATATAAATAATCACCTATACGAAACCTATACAATCATTTTAATTGAATTCATTATCAAGCGTTACATCAATAGTTGCATTATTGATCTTTTAACTAGGAAACAAATCAAGTGCCTCTTCTTTCCTTCCAATTGTTAACTGTTTTGGTTAGCCGTGTACTGTATATGCAGCGATTTCAATTCAACGGCATCAAATATGATAAGGTATATTGAACTCGAAGATTACATTAATGTTCGAATTCGATTTCTCGATTTATTATTCTAGATATATATGTAGGTCATAAATGACCTTTCATATGATAGACCTCGAGAGTTACATTAACTCAGAGAAAAACGATTAACTGATGTTTGGTCTTTAATTACGTTTTTTTTTTCTTTTTTTTTTTTTTAATTTTTTTTTTCAATTCTACAAATCGATTTGGTCCATATGGAAGGATGGCAATGTGAAATCAAAGAGGTTCCTAATCTCAATAGAATCTCCTCCATTGAGTGGATCCAAGTCGCGCAACTGGTGAAAAGGGGCAGAGGAGGTATAGCGAGGAGGGACGAGCCCGGCAGTTTTTTGTTGTCGGATCTCGAGAAAGAAATGAAGGTTAAAAATAAGTGGACCAACCTCGCGAGAATAGAGCACTATGCGGAAGACCGAACGAAGCGGTGAAGAGAGACATTCAAGACTGCGAAGATATAACGGAATTCCTAAAATGACGGACGGGCCAACGAATATTAGCCGTTAGAAATTAAACCCGTTGGAAAGCTCTCGAACTGTGGCCGAATTTGCCTTTCTGCTTTGGTCACTATGCGGCGGCGATAGATCGCGAGGATTTCAACGTACATTAGACGCTTCAACTGCGTACTGTCTATACTTTTACGAAATTTCGTACGTAACAGAATCGCGGCTGAATACAGGTTTCATACTGTAATTTGATTGTACGACTGATTTTTTTCTCACAGGCTTTTTTTCTAATGCGAAAAAAAAGAAGCAGTTTATTCACGACGAGTTTAACGGAGAATAAAAATCTGTTCAAGACATAATAGTTTCAAAGGAAATGCAAAAACAAAAACTTTGCAAAGGTCATTCGGAATATGATCAGCAATGCCTAGTTTGATAAACACAATGTTTAGCGCAGGTTGACGATAAAAGCGTCGCATTATTTGTGCATGTGTGTATTTTCGTACCAGAAATTAGTTAATACGTGCTATTGAGTTGTTTCTAAAAATAAAGCTTCATAAGGATTGACGATTATCTCGATAATATTTTAGAATTAACTCAGTCATCGGCGTTGCTCGATTGCATGATTTAATAAACAAGTATTTTAAATGCGATACCAAGTGATCGTCGTCGAACAACTGTGTCATTATTCTTTGGTAATATTGATTTTTTGTTTTCTTGAATAAATACGCATTTTCCAATTGATACATTAAAATAACATCGGAATGTTCCATTTACCCGACGTAAAGTACTTTCGATCAATACTCTCTGAAGAAAAATAAAAAATAAAAACATTTCTTTCAGTCGATCTTCCATATAATATACAAAATATAATTAAGTTGCACTTTGCTATTAAAAGATATTTATCTCTGTTCGGTATTTATAAACGGTCATGCAGGGAGTTCGAAGACAACATATTTCGATAATCTCGGTGTATTGACGAATCACCGGGTCACCAAAACAACCGTCATTTCAAAAAGATATGCAAAGCGGGTAAGAAATAATGTTGAAACTCTGTCTTTTTCATTATGTAAGAACGAAGTAATGCCGATGTGATGAAAAACAGGCCTGTCTCAGGATAAGTAGTCAATGGTATCAAACTCTCGATCGAATTTCCAGTCGAAAAGTCTAATACTGTTCATGACCTCCCCTTCGGACGAGCGATTAATCACGAAAGCTGAGAAATACGCCAATATTTACTGTGCACACTGGCAACACTCTCAGAAATGAAGCAAAAATGCATCGAATCGAAAAAAGTGACAATTTTTTTGTAATCTTTTTCTTGTTTGAAAATATTATCGTTCGAAATGCAGACACCGGTTTACAACAAATTCTCGAATACGATTACAATCACGTTAAAACAGCAGAGATCCACCGTCGCATCGCGCTGCGGCAAATATATTCAGTTTGTTTCATTTTTTAAAATATAAGTTCTCCAGTTTGTTGTGCTATTATTGGAATGATAGAACTCATAGTAGCAGATTAAAGACGATCGTGAATAATGAAATAATTAGTAGAAAAATTGTAATGTCTCTTCAGCATTGTGGATCTATCAAATTCTCCAATACGAGATTTTCACGATTATTATTTATTTCTCTATTGAAACATTAGCAAAGACCTCTTCGTAACAGTTTCTGTCACAGACTTTGTCTTGGTCTCTCCTTCAAACTTCAAATCCCAAAGTTTTTGGCAAATCGGTGTGGACAAAAATTAAAGGCGAACAGATTTGGAGGTATTGAGCATCCGCGAGATTCCGTACAACGTTGTCATATATTTTTAATAATTTTAATGCGACATTATTATCTCGCATTGAAAAACGACTATTTCGTCCTAAGATCGATCAAATGATATATTTATTTATTCGCAGAAAAATCAATATGATATTCGATTTATCGATTTAAAACTTAAGGAGAAACTACCGAATACATCTGATATACGGGTCAACGCGGCTTTGACAATTCATTCGTAGCACTGAGAGTCTGTCAAATGGAATAAATGAGTAACGTCGACCCAGTTACAAAACACATACCGGAACTTTGCGGAGTCGAACTTTTCGGACAGTTCTTATACATTATATCTCGTTTTGGAAGTATTTTTGAGCCGCACAAAATAAAGCAAATGTGATGATGTATCGATACTTGCAAGTAAATATTCGCGTAAAGATCGGAAGATTATTTTGTCTTCTGTTTGTATAAAATAGTTTTAATAAAAAGTGATTGCGAACCGATGAAATCTATGAATTAGGCCTTTTTTTCTACTTATGGTTCGACAAATGAGGTTGAGAATCTAATATAAGTTTCTTGTCCAGTGAGAGATGAAGTGACCGGAGAATTTTCGGGGATGATCGTAAATAGATGAATTGGGCTTTGAATTCGTAGAAACGAATTGTTCGCGTCGGCTGAATCGAGCAGCGAAATTCTCAGCTTCGAGTATAATGTCAAAGTCGGCATCGATTATTAGTGCCAATTAAATCTAACACAAGTCGAAGACGATATAAATTATCGTGCCAGCCGATATGTCTAGATCATCAGAAGAACAATAGCCGCATCTGTCAGCACAGAATTTGATGTGCTTTACACGAGACGTTTTGAGTTCGCGATAATATATCGTAAACACAAGCGTTCCAAAAGATTCGTAAAGAGAGGAGAAGAATTATTCTCCTGGCAACGGATACCGCGTGTTTTCTCCATAAAGAATGTCCAGCTGAAGTTCAGTGAACCCAAACACGGGTGGGCGACATGAGCAGATGAATCGAAGTAGATCTGAATATTCGATCATGCGAATTTCAGCGAAACTACTTGGTTTTTATAATTAATTGAAGACTCCACCTAGTTTTTTAAATGTATTATTTTACGATAATGACTAAGAGCTTGAAAGTCGATCAATACTTTTCGAGTCCCCGTTGGAAACTCGTAACAGTTTCATTTGGGTGCCCTTCAAACTCAAAAGTATAAGATTGACAGCATTTATTTCAGGACGTTTTGCCATATTCTATTGTGCTATTCACTGTTGTTTGACGATGCAGTAACTTCATTTTTCTACGGGTCGTGAAATTCCGATCAATTTGACACAATTCAAGACTAACCATAAAAAGTACTAATCCTTTAAATACTCAAAGTGGCCTAAACTGATATACTTGGGTTAATAAAGAGTTGCAGTTGACAACTTGTTCAAATTTACTTGGCCTAAATATATCATTTTCGAAGCGTATATAAATTAATTTGGTCGATAACTCTGTGAATTGTCGAATATTGTAAAACAATGAAAGTGGAACGATTTTTTCACTTGATAAAATGGTTAAGAAAATAAATTGACGTTGTGACCTAAAGGCGTTCTTTTAATTTGGTAAAAGCTCCTGCGGAATGAATGCGATGCGTTTGTTGGCCTCGCAAACTGCGGTCTCGTATGCGGTACGAGAAGCGGTTGGAGAGTCGATCGCGCTTGTTAAAGGACGTAGTGAATGTGCGAGTGCACAACATGCCGATATACTTGTGGTGATCGGCAAACTTTATATATATACATATATTCGCGAATAGAACTAAGGTAAGCGAGATCCGGGCAATGACCTCGTATGTAAACAATCAGAAAAGGCAGACAGGTGAGCGCGTATATATTGACTGAATAGAAATTCTACGGTGCTTTGTTACGCTGCATGTTTGTGCGTAATCGTGTGTAGACATTTTTTCAAAATGTACATACTTTCGTATCACCAGAATACGCATGCGGTTTCCCCATGCATTTTTTTTTAATCTCACGAAACAAAAAAACTGATACTATAAAAAAAATAATACTTTTAATGGCGCTTGGAAGAATTATACTCTGTTCGATCAGAAAGTTCGGCATAAATTCAGATATTTCTCGATATCTGGCCAAAGAGCGTTTAGAAACTTCTTTCGATGGATGAGAGCCAAATTTCATGCAAAGTGTATATTTGCCAACAATTCATTACCGCATAATTACAGGCGAAAAAAAAAATTGTGGACCATTGTATGAAATAAGGTCGAACGACGAAGTAAGCACATTCAAGAGAAGTTCTTGAAATTGATTGAATAAATAATCACCATTTTGTGAAACATCAATACCTTTAAGATCTGATACCTGAAAGATGTTAGTTTGTGGGTTCATAACCCACTCCATTTCTACCGTTGGTCGATTTTTGGCGAAGGTACACCCGGCACCGTTTCGCCATTTTAAAAACAGAGAGACGTCTCTTTACGACGCCGTATATCAGGCGTGTTCTACTTTTTTGAAAGAAAGGACAAAAAAAAAATGAAAACGTTCGTTAAAATTTATGTTTTTGACCACGAAAAACCTTCGTCTAGCCTCCAATAGCTTGAAACGAAAAAAAAAATACATTTTATAACCATCGTTGACCCTTCTAAACCTATATGTTCGCTCAAAGAATGTGCAGAATCTTTTTGATGTACAATGGAAAGTCTACGCGATAAATGGCACGGGAACTACGAATTTGGCGTATGCAGCAAAGTCCAAACAAATGCAATTCTCAGTGGCAAAAATATTCAATCAACAAATTACTCGCCCAAGATAAAAGCTCGAGAGTATCTTGTTGACCTGGTAAACGACCTTTAGTTTACAAAAACACGTATATGACAAGATGCTAGCACAATAAGCAAATGTCAAATTCATGGTTGTCTATTAAAAAAGAATTTCTACTTCTTAATTGGAACTTCTGTTCTAATGCCTACAAGTTACTTTTATCAAATCTTAGTGTCGAAAGAGAGAGGTGAATATACGAGAAGAGTAAAAAAAAAAGTAATATTCCTTGTTTAAATGGCAAAAGGATGCTCGATCAGCCATGAACATGCATATTTTATACCCTCTCGAAAGTGGTGTAAAAATGATTCAATAGTTATAGTTATTAAATCATAAGGAAACGTGTTTTCAGTCAAAAATTCATTAACCTAAATTTTCTCAGGTATGACACAACGAAAATTTCATTTTACCAGCAAAATAAAAATAAAAAAAAGTTTTTCTTTCCATGATCAAATAACGAGAATAAATGATAGTTAAGAAAATGACGATAAACGACATTTTCATAAGAGCTGACTCAGTTTCTTCTTCCCAACTTTGTATACACGTATATGTACAGCTGATGGGAGCACGCACACCCACACATATGTACTCGCTTGCAAGCTTGACGCTCGCCTGAGTGTCCTCGTTACTTATAGATTTAGGGACACGAGCGTAGCGGGAGTAGAACAGGCGATACGGTGGGGCCTTATAATAACTGGCCAGTTTGCGGCAATAGCGAAAGAAGGGAAAGAAGAGCGACATGAAGAGAACTACACACTCGCGCGAGCGGGCGTCCTCCACATGGACGGTCGTTCACCTCTGTCGTAGGCTCAGACGGAGTGTAGACCGTTCTTCTTCTTCTTCTTCTTCTTCTTCTTCTTATTCTTATTCTTATTCTTCTGCTTCTGCTTCTTCTTCTTCTCCTTCTTCTTTTTCTTCTTCTTCTCTTTCTTCTTTTTTTTTTCTCCCTGTGGTTCTCTTAATCTTTTCGTTCTTCGGATTGCTTTTCTTTTATTTCTTCCATTTTCTCGCCTCCTTCTTATTATTCTATACTGCTTCGCCCCGATGCTTGGCCAGTTATTAAGTGCACGCGGACCGACGTTCTTTTCTGTCTCACACTCGAGCACGGTCTTTCGCGTGCCATCTCCTTCTTTTATTATTCCTGTTCTTGTGCTCATACCGCCAGCGGGGCATCTCACGTGCCACATCTCTCAATCAGAGTGACTCCTCTCTGTGGCGTTATATCTTTATAAGAGACAACATTGTACGAGGGGTGCACTGCCTTTAATTTTTCAATTTTCTCGTGATTTCTATCTGATCATTAAGGATGTTGTGTCGTTACGTCAAAATAAAGAAATTTTACAAGATCTTAAATATATGGAAATATTTTACGACATTTAAGAGGATCACATGGAAGTTATGAATTAATTAATCAATCAGCAGGGTCTCTTATATGGAGTTGTGTGAA
The DNA here is from genome assembly GCA_013761285.1 of Campoletis sonorensis. Classification (NCBI taxonomy): domain Eukaryota; kingdom Metazoa; phylum Arthropoda; class Insecta; order Hymenoptera; family Ichneumonidae; genus Campoletis; species Campoletis sonorensis. Next base: position 377,797 of record JACEOJ010000201.1, read on the forward strand.
ATATTTCGACATCGTGATTGTATCTTCATGTAAAATTGCATTAAAGTAATTAGTGACAAGCATCAAACGCAAATGTCATCGAGTAAGGGAAGCGTTTATGAGGCTGGATTGTCACACACGAGCTAATAATTATTTACTGAAACTGTGTTTTCAACTATTGTCGGCCCCATTTTTGAAAAAAAATTCCGGCGAAGACACTAGTCACAACTATAAAAATATGTACTTAAATAAATAATATACACATGTTTGGATATGATTGAGTCGCATGGGTCATTCGTTATTCAGGGTCTAAGGCGACCGCTGATATTCGTATTTACTTTTCGTGCCTCGCTATTGGTTCCCCAATCACTAATAGTAAATGAACGTTCATTTCAATCGTTAAAAATTAATCCCTGTAAATAAAAATGATAATTGAAAATGAGGCTCGAAAGCGCTGCGTGATCTCTTTGAATATCGTGTTATAATGATTCAAAGACCGGACAAAATGAAGAAACGCGTGGTGTTTCCACGATACGTTCTTTGAAATACCGAGCATTAAATATGCACGATATGGATAACATATCAATTTTCAAACACTATTTCGAACAATCTGATTTCAACTCATTCGAAAGGATCGTGATTGAATGTCGTGTTCGAACACCAATTGACGATCACGTCTAATGAATACCTTTTTCGTATTCAAAACTTTTATAGTGCAGCTAAAATTGACAACAAAATCCAATTAGCATGTGACGGTCTAAAGTTTTACCTTGGCGTTCACATTGTTACCTCATTTTTCGTTCTTTTATCTCCGAGAAAATTATCTTTTTCGGCAGAGTACCACAAAAATAAAAAATAAATCATCTTTTCCAGCGCTAAGGGGAACAACGAAAAACGATCCCATAAATCTTTACCGCACTCGAAAGCAGACTGAATGCCTTTTGTTGCAGAATCAGAATTCTGGTAAAAACTTGAAAAAAAAAAA
>JACEOJ010000202.1:0-122006 GCA_013761285.1 Campoletis sonorensis
TCTCTCTCTCTCTCTCTCGCCTCTCTCCTTCTCTGCCCTTCTATTTCTTTTTCTTTTTTCTACCCTTCTTTTCTTTTCTCTTGGCCACGTTCATTAACTCGACTCCTGGTGGTTGGATGGTTGGTTGAAGGTAACATCAGCAAGGTTTCTGCAGCTCTCGTTGCCTATTTCTTCGAGCATTATTCTCTGTTTGATTTCTTTCTTTTTTTTTCACCTCTCTGTTGCTCTCATCTCTGCGGCGATACTACGAGAATATAAAAGTTCCTGTTCTGGCTCATCCATTCAAGCATAATGTCCCATTTCTGGTATTATTTACGCAGATCTTTAGCCGGAGCCTCGATCAGCGTAATGAGTTATCTTACGACCAGCTTTTTTTCAATTTTTTATACAAGATTGTTCTTTTAACAATTACAGCTGATGTAATAATGATTTACGTACCGTAGGAAAATGTTTGCACGGACCTAATGCTTGAGTTTCATTTGATGCGTAACACGCACGTATTCACTCAAATGTACAATTAATTGCAATTGTCACCAAGTTCTAACTCTATTCGAAATAAAAGCTTCTATGCTGATTAATTGTGTCCCTGCGATCGATGCTTCTAATCTTGACGATCTCAGAGCTCTCGTTCGTATTTATCTTTCCATCTCTTCCCTTCTCCATTTTCTGTTCTGACTGCAAACATGTGATTGGTTGTTTTTCATGTGAAAACCACTGAATTGATTTTGATCAATCTTTTAGAGGATTCAAGCTTGTGAATCAAAATAAGTTGTAGGCTGTACAAGATTCCCAAAAATTGATTTCGAAAAAAATTGAAGAAGAATTGAAGAATATAAAATAACTAACAATGAATTTCGTAATGTTATTTAAAAAAATCGAAATATCGTAACTTGCAATTAAAGTTAATTTTAGTGAATTACTAAATAATTGTAAGTAAATATTACAATTGCATTAACAACGATTTTCTGGCCACGGGTGAAACTGTGGGCGCAGCTGTAAATATATGCATTACAAGTTCAATTTATTATGTACGCGGTAGAGATGAGCTGTAACTATGATCAGAGAAGACTCCAAATTTAACGAAATCTGTGGCAAGGGCTTGCGTATTTGCTTGATCCAACCGAGGCTTTATTAAATTTACCAAGTATGTCGTTCATTCAATTACTACCGAGGTGATTCAGTGAGGCTTTAGTTGAGCCAACGGAATATTTAGTATGCCACCCAAGACCGCAGATTTAATGGGTTTTGCAGCCGATACCTGCCGGAATAAGCCGAATTTTTAGCATATGCTTTGATGAAAATGACTTACTCATTTTTCCGTTGTAATTAAAGTTGATCTGAACAATTTTTATGGCTCAATTCGACAATTGGATAAAATTAGAATTCGTTTTTCTCCCAGAATTTTTCCTTTTCATTTTTTCGTGCATTTCATCGTTTTGAATATTTTAAGGTCCCTTAGCACACGATACCTATTTCCGTGTACTTAATAGTCTGCGTGCGCTGTACAAAAGTTACAACACGTGTGGCATCGTGTTAGGCTTCGGCTACGGAGCCTAAAAAGGTGCAAAAACGTTCGGGATTCTGTTCGCGATATACGAAAATCCCGTATTACGAAAAGTATATATTATCAGAAAGCTTATCCGTAAGATCAGCTACTCACAACTCTACAGAAGTCTTCCTATTCAGCATCAGTGGCTTTTTGATTCAGTGCCGCAGATGTTGAGGGAGTCGTAAAAATAGCAAAAAAGTCGTCACAAAAAGCTCACCTTCAGATTTCTATAAAGCTATCCACCAACGTTGGCTCTATTCATCACACTTAATTGCCTCTTTATCATCGCAATGATTTGACTTGAAAAAAAAGAAAAGAAAATAATCCACCAAAATATCTTTTTACTCTATTATTTATTTATTTGTAATCCGGTATCTGAATAAAGTGACAGTAGCTGTTCGACGTTCCATTTATTCTGGTGCTTCGTGCGGAGTTTCGGGTTCACCGGATCGTTGCTTTATTAATATCTTATCAAAATGGTATACCACAAGATGAGGACGTTTCGAATATATATTTCACTAGCAACTTTGAGGACACTCTGTAAACACTATTCTTTACTACTCCGCTTCTCATGAACGAAAAAAAACGACTATTGGGATTGCTCGGATGTGCCGTATAAACTCCTTCGGGAACCCTTCTCTCAACGCTCTTGCTTAGACGGTGCTTCCAAGCGTGTAGGATGGAATGTATGACAACATGGACGTACCTACTAAACAAGACGCGTTTCGAGCTGACGTTTCGTGTCAAGCATGCATGACTTATTTGACGAAAATGCAATTGGTTTTTGGCTGACGAGCGATTCCGTAAATTGAGAATGAACAAACAATCAAACGGTTCGTGAATCAAAAAAATACAAACGATTCATTTTAGGAGAAAATTAACGAACGATCTAATAAAAATATTTGATAATATCAATATAGTTTCAATGAATTGGAAGTATTGGAATTTTTAAATGAGCTGATTGGGCGATTTATTATTTTGATGTTAATTCGAATTACTGTGGTCCGATAATTCCAAAATTTTGTAATTTTTCACTGGTTCAGATACATAGTAATTGTTTTCTATTCAAAATTAAAGTCCCACTCATCGTTCATTTTCTTCGTTTTCGAATTATCTTTAAATTGGTATTACGTGCTTTTATTTATTTTTAAAACACAATTATCTGCATTTTTTTGAAACCTTATGAATTTTCTTAATTTAGACATGGATTCAAGTATCCGAAATCATTTTTTTTTCATATGAAAAAAGAATGCCGAGGTAAATACGAATCGCTAATTATTGTTTGTTTGACAAATACATATTTTTGAACGCAAATTACCTTAAAAGAGGAAAAAAATCATATTTGAATTTTAGAGTAGCTCGGTCTTTCTTCGCCCGTTCCTGACTTCGTACTGCATGCCGTTGCCTCTTTCTCCCCCGAAGAAAAATCGCATGGTGAATAAAAAACAAAACAAAAAAAACAGTCTGGTCGTTTGGCCTGGAGGACTGTCCGTAATCGTCGACGAAGAAGTGTCCCACCTATTCTCAATGACCCCGTCTATGTGCGCTTGGCTGTCTTCGCTCGTCGCCCAAAATGCCCTCGAGCAGAACTGTACAACCCTCCGACCTCCAGTTTGCGGTCGTTGTAACCCATGGCACTGAACGCGAGAATTAAAACGCAATTTCCCGGACAAAAGTGGAGATGGGGGGGAGGCCAGTTTGTGCCAACCTCTTGGAGCCCCCGTACTTTCTTTCGTCTATTCTTTTTCTCTGGGGTTCTGGGGCCTTTTCTTTGCTGAGAGAGAGAGAGAGAGAGAGAGAAAGAAAGAGAGTAGAAGAGAAGAGACAAACGTCTACACAGTACAGAAGAGAGAAGCTTTACGGTACCGGAGGCAGGGGTTTGGAGAAACCCTGTGTTCTTGGTGAGATGTTCTTTCCTTCCCCTTCCCTTCTCTTCCTTCAACTCCCGTCACCCTCGTACCAACGATAGAGTCCTATTCGCCAAGAGAGCGAATAACGGAGCTGTATATAGCGTCGTCGCGTCGCCCCTACACCGCCCGGTAAAGCTTCCGCCCGTGGCGGTTGCTTAATGAAGCTTTCTCACAAGAGACTTGTTCTTTGTTCACTCACCCACAGACGCATACAACGGGCCCTCGCCTCTCAAAGACAACAGTCTAGCTCAGGTACATCTTTCGCAAGCACGGTGTATAGAAAACAAAAAAAACCTAATAAAAAAAACGACAGAGATACACTTACTTTTTGCAGTTACATGAACTCTTTTCCTACTTTCGCTTTCTCTCTCTCTCTCTTTCCACGTCTTTTGCTACTTCTGCTCTCCGCCTCTCTCTTCACACTATGCACCGAGTACATATAAATATACGCGGACTATACAGTTGACGATTTTACCCACGAGACAGTGAGTTCTGCTCCAGCACCTAGAACAATTTTGCGTTTGAAATGCACTTGCACACTCGACTAGAGATACTCTCTCATTTTACCTTTTCTGCTTTTATCTCTTTCTCTTTTTATTCTGCGGTGCATGTTCCTTTTTGTTATTTCAACAGTTTTATTTGTCCTTTTCTCCTGTTTCTTTTTTTTTTTATTGTTCTTTTCCAATGCATTTTTGCTCCTTTACTCCTTTTTATTTTCTGAATAATTTCTCTTTTCTGCTTTTTTCTTCCACTTCCTTATTCAACATATTCATTTGACTACGTTTATACCTGTGTATGTATATGTGTATGTGCGTTATCCAGGCAGAGCGTTTCAGAAGAAAAAAAAACAGCATTTCATATCGCTCCGAGGTCTTTTGCTTCGGAGCTCTAGTTCGCGATAACCACGTTGGAGAAAACGAGGAAGAAAGAGAAAGGGTTCTCTTATAAATAGCTTTCATCGTTTAGAACCCGAGACCCCTCCCGACAAAAACATAAAACTTTTACGGAAATTCTACCCTGAATTCACACTCCTGCTTTCCTTCTTTTTTTTTTTACTCTCGGCCTTGCTCCGCCTCGGCGTTACTTATTCGTCCTTCCTCGCTGTGCCCTTTTCTTCACTTCCGTTCGGCCCCGTGTTCCACATTCTCGACACAATATCCTGTCATCCACGTTGGAAATATGCGCGTTACGTACATGCATACATTTTGGGGGCTTATCGCACCTGTTAAAGCGTAGAAAATACTTAAACTTCTCAATACGTAAATCTTCGATCGAAATAAATCCTTATGAGCGAAAGTATAGTCCCAGTTGGCAAATGGTACCATTTCTCGCTCATTTCTATAAAACGTCAGCGCTACAATTTTTTATTTCACTTGTTTTCAGACGAATTGTGTTTTTCAATTTTTTCGAATATGGACAGAAATATGGATCGTTATTTATTGCAAGTTATGTCGCACTGAGAGAAAAGAAAAATTGTTCATTCAATAACATTTGGTGTTATTGGAATTTGACATTTCAGTGATTTAATGGCGGGGTCTTCGGACAAAATAAATATGTTTGATCAGTTCGAAAACGACTGTATTTGTTTAATACTTTATAATGTTGCTATGATAATTGCATTTTATTGGCACCCCCTAATGAGATATTTGATTGATCCAACAATTTTTTCCCTCAGTGGATCCGGCGGGGTTTATTACCGAACGTTTTGATATACACGTCACATGGTATTAAAAAATGGATTAAAAAAATATATATATATGCGTTATGTTCTACGAACGCGTAGTGCAGAGTGGATGGAAACTATAGGATTATGTGGTCTATGATTCAATGACGTGGCCCACTGGAACGAGAAAGCTCAGTCAATGGCTGACCTCAGTATATGTGTGTTCGTACGTTGGTTAAGCAGTCCCAACGTATGGTATACCGTTAGTTAGATTGATAACGAAATTTCCGTTTACAGAAGCTTGAGAAAGACGCGGAATGGGGAATAAGGGATCGGAATTACATTTTACCACTTCAAAATCCAAGAGCTTTGTACCAGTCGACATATGTATCGCATAATAATGAGAGTGCGCTAGATCATGGGATATATTTACGAGGGTCAAATATATATTTATATACATAACCTTACAATTCGTTGGAACAAAATGCATCGAAATTCTGCTGGTGAAATGTTCCTGAACTCTTTTGGCTCTACCCACTGTGAGGATGTTGTATAATTTCCTCTCGGAATAAAGTCTGACCTAATATTTTTGATCCAAACTCCGTTAAGGTACGATATATTTTCAAAAATTTAATATCCAATAAAATTGCTCTGGATCGTCAAATTTCCATTTTACTAACACGGATAGATCGAGTAGAAAATATGCAATTTAGTTTTTCGTACCTGCGGATATTAGAGCGCACGTTGAAGAAGTTTGGACACGAATCGTGTATAGCAAAATTGGTATGGATTCGCTCAACTTTTAACAAACTAAATGAATTTATAACATTGTTCCATTATAATTGAGTGAATACTACACATTGACTTGTACTTGAATGAACATTGACCTTTTGAAAATGAACTTAATATACATTTGTCATCTATCACAAATCGAAATCGATTGGGCGTTCTATCTCTGTCGTTTTAGTGCTCGACCAGCAAGTGAGATGATCGAAGTAAAAAAATCTCGATTGCGACAGTGAGTCATACGACGTGTGATGCGCGTCCTGAAGTGCAATATATTGCATCTCGGCAAATCGGATCGCGTCCTCTTCATTCAACGAAACGAGAGAAAGACTGGTCTAGTGAACCTCGAGCGAGAGCGCTATGGCGCCGTTCTCTCATTCGTTCATATCCGTTCGAACGCGATGGAACTTCCTGCGCTGCTGCTCTCTCCCGATTCATTTCTTTTTCTCTCGTTTTCCAGGATTCTCTCGGGGTTCTGTTTTCTTTTCTTTTTTTTTTCTTCGTTTTTTTTTTCGTTTCACCACTTTTTGTTTTTCTTTTATATTCGTTTTCTCGCTCATACAGCCCAATAACCTTTCACGCCATTCACGAGTATATATTCACGAATAACGGAGGCGAATTGGTGCGAGGCTGAAACGTTGCGAGAGATCGAGAGGTCTATTACTCACACTATCTCCTTGTCACTCGAATCCACTATGTACACAGAGGCGAAAGTTGCTAGTTTCCTACATGAATTTCGTACCTTTTTTTCTTTTCTTTTTTTTTACTTCTTTTGTCACTTTTTTTGTTCTCGCATTTTTGTAACGTCAGCAGACCGACAGCAGGAGGTTGAGAGCCACATAGAAAACTAGCTGGACGAGAAAACGGATGTTCATGGGAGGGTTTCGTAAATTGAACCTGCTCTTCGTCCCGATGGCAGAGATTTTTTTACCCTTCTACTTTTTCGAAAATATAACAGAGGTCAGCTCTGTCTTACGTCACTTGCTATCTATGGATTATTCTTTATAATGGGAAATCCAGCTCCTCCTGCGTCCCGTGACATGAAACTTTACTGTACTTCAGACAAAACTTGTATTCATCTTGAAGATAAGAAGAAAAAATCATTTCCAAATTCAAACATCATGGCAATCTTGGATTTTTACATCGCAATCCTTTTGTTTAATGATTTTTATACGTGCTAACGCTCTTGATTTTTGTAAACGATTGTATTTCCGATGTAAACAGAGGCCAACTTTTAAAATAAAATATGTAATGCATTTTGCATAAAATGAATATACACGTTTTATTTATTTATCACTCCCGCCCCATAACCCCATGAGCGACCGTTAAGAGGAAGCTAGTCCTTGATTGACATAACTAAATTCTTCCAAGTCATGCGCGATCATGTCCTCTTTAGTTTCTTCGTCTAACCGCACGTAACTGCTCCTCAAGCATGAAAATATTGTTAATCAGCATAAAGTAACTATACCGAGAACTAAAACACACAGAGTCTTGTTAAAGTTCTTACTAACACACTGCATAATGGATGGTGGGCGTGATTCGCCATAGAGTGAACAACTTGAAGGTCTCTTGCATTATCTCTGGCATTTGTGAGGTTCAAAAGTTCCTTGGTAAGTTTCTTGACCATGCGATCTTTACAGTAGACCATGAACGCTCGAGCCCGTCCTCTTGTCGTCGTCGTCGTCGTGGACGTCGTCGTGAACGTCGACGACTCTTGTCTCGACGGTAGACGTCGAACTCCAGTGACAGAGTTTCCTACGACATTACTCCACTGTCGCGACATGTCTTCGTCCAAAGCCTCCTTTTCGTCTGGGCGAATTTTTACCCTTCCCATGTCTCCGAAGTAGATGTTTGAAAAAAATACGATATTCTTTCTCGAATCTGTCACAGGTAGGACCAGAAAATTGAAGCAATAAGAATGCATGATGTGCATTGATGTTTCTTTTGCTATATTTGCTTTGTCACAACAAACTGCTTTTACGACACGAAAATAAAAAAGCGTTTTTGCAGCTTCATAGTTCCAGATAATTCATTTTTTTGTTTATATTCCGTTCAAATATCTTTCAATGTTTATGTCAATCATATGAAAAATTCTTGTGAAAAGAAGTTTAATCATTCTCGGGCGATCCATTTTTTTGGCTTAAAAAGTAGTAACACGGCGCACTTTCGAACGCATCCGATCACGTTATTCGATTAAATATTTTTCAAATCAATAGATTTTGTGGCAATCAAAGTTTCGTCAGACCCCAATAGAATCTTCATCGGCAATTTTAGTTTTTCGGTTGATCATCGTTGTTTCTTTCTTCCCTTATTTCCGAAGGACTAACAATTTGTCGATTGGGGTATACCGTCGCCAATTATACGCAGATTATGTGCTCATTCAACATTTTTATATTACTCGGCGTATTCACGAAATGCAAAGAGTGGTGAAAACGAATAAGAGCCGGTAACAGAAATGAAAGGAAAAAAAAAAACTATTCATTCATCCTTATTAAAAATGCCTTGGCAGAGGGAATTCGACCAACCATGCATTTTGCGAACAAATCCAGCCGACATTCCTGGGGATATCTTCTATTGTGGGTAAAAAGTATCAGTTGGACCGTAAATTGCTGGTTTTGCGAAATATCCTGCTACCCTCATAATAATAATAATCATAAAGATAAAGCATTATGAAAATTCGTCTCTGCTCCAGATATCCATTATTTTTGGAATACGCGCACGGTGAATAAATCGTAGCTAAAGAATTCGGAGGTTTTGGCTCCTCAGTCCACGTGATATAATGGCACGGCCTCATATAGTGATTAACTCACAAACGGCAAATGTGAGCTCCTCTCACATTTGTAATTCACATTTTGTTTAATTCATATTTTTTCGGAGTTCGTTGAGCAAAAATTATTGTTTGAATAATTTAATACTTTTTAATAAATAATGTGGACACCGCTGAACAAAAACAACAACAAAAAACTGGATCAACATTTTTGTTTCTTTCCTTCGACACGAAAAATAGACTGAAAGATTGAAACATCGCACTCAAACATTTATTATTCTTATGAGAAATGAAATATAATTTGACGGCAATGCAACGTTTCCAAGCCACTTTTTCGAGTCAGTATTTCTTCATACATTTTAAATTATAATTTTTTTTCCCACGCGTATGACAATTTCACTCATAATAAAGCTACGTGTATGTGACTTTGATATTCCATAAACACAGGAAAATATTGTGGATAAAACGTATGATTGGCGTGTGTCGTGGCTAAAAAAGAATCGTTCTCGGTTCAGACCGAAACGACTACGTGATGTGGTGAAAAAAGTACTCGTCCGAGTGAAACTTTATACGACAATTTGTCATGAAATATTCTACACGTTTCTGTGGAAACTGTGAGAAGGAAGACGAAAGCGTTGGGTTGATGAGAGAATATGCTTCGGCCGTAAATGAAACGGAGCGTCGGTGACGACAACGACGTTGTCAACGAAAGAGCCTTTAGCTCTGAATGTTTGAGATTGCAATGCCCCGATTGGTGTCCTCGTAACAACTTGCTTGTCGAGTTAAGTATGCATCGTTGGCTTCAGGAATTTTTAATATTCCTTCAGCACATGAGTGTTAGAGTGGTGCAAAAATGAGCCAAATTTTATTTACTCTCGGATAAGGCTTTGTGAGAGAGCGGAAAAACAAACTCTGATTCTTGATGTGTATTTAGATAAGTTTTAGTGCGAAGATAGCATTTTTAAAGTTTGAGGAACGTCGTATCTTTATATCAAAATCATCGTGTGTCATTGGGATTTGAATTTTTATGCAAATCTCATACTCTTTCAGCGAATAAAAAGATTTTTCCAAATTCTTTACCAATCATAGGCTTTTTGCAAACCAATTTAGTCACTCGTCGAACCTTAACAAAATATACTGCAACTCTATGCAATTAGAACCAGTTTTTTTTTCAATATTTTCAATTTTTATTGCTTGGTAATCATTTAATTTCTTTCTTTGATTGATATTTTTTCACGAATTCGCAAATAAGGTAAAGTAATGTACAAAGTGGAGTAAATGCAAATCGGATAATAAATAGTTGAAGTCTCAGGCTCATCGATTTGGGATTGAATGATATGTATACATCACTATGTGCTGTGATTCAATTGCCTCTGGCAGAATGTCCTTGTGTGACGAGCAGAGAACCAGGAAAAGCGATTACAGTCTGCGAGACCGAGAGAACGTCCTCAGAGGGGTTTTCTCGAAAGATAGATATCCTTACACTGGCCATCCGGATCGAAGGATCTTAGGGATTTACAGCACGATGGAACATCCGAGCATATACGATCGTACTATTCTCAAATCTCCCTATACATTTACAATATATCTGATCACACAGATACAGCCACACGTTTTATACATAAAAAGAGCGTGAATGTTAGGAAGCTTCCATTTCGAGAAATCGTTTCCACCCCCAAGCAGCTCTCAACTTGGACAATAATAAAATGTCTTCAGCGTCGACGAACAGTTTTAGCCTCGATTACCCAACGGGATTGATTTAAATAAATGGATTATATACATCACACAATTTTCTAAAATCAACTCAATTAATAGAATTTTTTGATTAGCATATAAGACAGTTATTCATATTTGATATCCCCCGTCATAATTTATCAAAGTTGAAATGAAAAATACAATAAAACACAAAAATACAAAATACAATGAAAGAATATAGAAAAATAATTGCAGACTTTCATCCTAAAACCAGTGGATTTGGTCATGTATTTGATTTTTTTTTATGAAGTCACCCAACCAAGTATTTCGAAAGTTGCTTGAGTCTGGGGATTGCCGCAGTGACTGCATACCTATTGAAATAATAAAAAAGATTGGAGATGTTCGATGTATTATTCAAAGCCATTTTGAAGAGACAAAATTCTACGCTGAATTGTCGTTTTCTAAAAAATTAAGTGACTTTTTTGGTATAGAGGGTCTCGTGAACTATTTAAACGCAAAAATATCGTATGGTTTACGATGAATTTTCAACTCATATGCATCAATGAATAGAAATTCAAGTTCGAAATTTGGAAGAGAGTCTCCTTCTTCCCGAACTTGGCATACGGGTAAAAACAATTTATAGATATATATAAATGAACACTTGGTGCAAAATCCCTGGTAAGTGGCTATATTTCTCGATGACGCGGGGGGAGAGAGCGAGGTCTGGGGGTATAGAAACGTCTATGCCGATTTCGCGTATTCTCCGTAGCACAAGTTTGCGTTTTCCGAGAGTTGCACATCTAGATCAGGGTATAAGCTATATATGTATATAAAAAGGAAGAGGGGTTGGCATTATAACGGACTTTTGGAGGGAGTAGTTTGTCCCGACTCAGCCAGTATTGACGCCAGCGAAAAGTTTATTGTCGGATCCACGAGCAGGTCGAGGAGAGGGGAGGGGAGGATGTAACGGGAAAAAAAGGGAAAGAGTATAGAGAAAACAGGAAGGAAAAACCACGTAAACTGTGTATATATATATATGTTTAGATATGTACTACTCCAGAGTGACGGGGAGGAGAAAAAAAATGGAGATGAAAGATTTTTCAGGAGAGCGTGTGCTCCGGCAGTGTACATTCTATTCAAGTTTTTCGATGTTCTATTCTGGTCAGCAGTCCATATACGTCCGTGAGGAATATACCTTGCCAGTTTGGCTACAAAATAACTACCAAAAATCAAATTTTCGATCCCTCAATAAACTTTATTTCGAAGCCTTCGAAAAATGTTCCTTTCTTGATTCGCTTGATGAACAAAAAACTTTGCTCGCCAACAGAGTCAGCAGATTTGTGATTAAATATCGTGCCAATATTTATATTGTCGAAGATAAAAAAGGGGAAATATCAAGGATGGAAAAATAAACGGATTCTCAAGATGAATAAATGATTAAATACTCGGTGTACGACCTCATTGTCATGTTAATTATAATCGTTCGTGATTTAGCTTGTAAACAATAATAGTTTTCTGTCGAAAAATCGATTTCTCAAAAAATCTCAACGCGGATTGCACGATATGATGCGTAGGATAAACGTTTGTTGGAGCTGAGGGCAGGTCGAAAACTGTGAGTGCGAAATGTGTGCGCTCGATTGCGGGACATTTTAAGCCTTATGACGCCCCATCCATGTACGTTCAGATATAATATTGAAAGATATATAATACAAGCTTGACAATATTTTTTGGTCCATGATCGTGCGTTTGTTGGTGCGCAAGAGTTTTCGCAAATGCCGGGTATAAACTTTGGCGTATATATAGATAAGCGCGGAAACGGGGTACGTTGCGGAAGTGACGAGTGATCGTTCGACAACAATGGGAGTCAATCAGTGAACTGTATTCATGGGTGAATAGGTTCGATTATTCGCTTCGAGAGGATTCAGTTGTAGAGCGAGTGAAAGAGGAGAGGGCGCGTGAAAGAGAACGAGGGAGAGAGAGAGAGGGAGAAACGGTGAGGAGGGAAGAGCGATGGATAGATTCGAATGCGATTGCTGCGCTATTGCTGCCTGGACGCAGGGTTTCCTCTCTCTCTCTCTCTCTTTCTCTTTCCCTCATGGTGCTACATGCCTCTTGGGACGCTATCAAATCGCTTTTATGCTATGTACAGATACATTTGTAAATGTATATTTGCATTTATTCATACACGAACGTTCATAGACACGCATATAGGTTTGAAGGTTATGAAAGAAAAGGGCGAAACTCACCTATATCTTGGCCCGTTAAATCCTTTTGATAAAACGCCCTTATGTCCGTTACCAGTACAGATTACCACGGAAGGGAGCTCTTGTACAGGAGGCAAAAGACTCGCACCATCCTCTTCACTCGGCCTCCCTGTCCATATATCTATAAACGTTTGTAACGTTCCACGTAGAAAGAGAGAGCGAGAGAGAGAGAGAGAGAGAGAGAGAGAGAGAGAGAGAGAGAGAGCTGGAAAGCGGCACGATGGCATTCCGACCGCGCCAACGTGCGGCTGCAACGACGTTACCGTAATAGGGTCCCGATTAAGATGCAAATTCTCCCACCCTGCGAAGCGAGAACGCTCGAAGGAGGAACGGAAAATGCGGCTCGTGCCCTCCCGCTCCCGTTAACAGCCAAAGAAGAGGGAGCGTTACCCTCCGATCCCTTTTTCCCTCTTAACCACGCTCTTCCTCTTTCCTCCAAACCTACTGCTCGTAGATGGGTCTCTCGTCTCAACAATTTACAGCCGCTAACCAAGCTTATATTAAATAAAATTCAGACTAGTCTCGCAACTCGGTTTTGTACAGCTCTGTTTGACCCTTCGAGGGAAAGAGTACGAGAGAGAGAGAGGAGGGGAAGTGCTTCCTTAATTTATTCTCATTTTATCCTCTCTAGGAAATTGTTATTCGATTTCTATCCTATTGTCAACCTCGCTCGCAGTCTCTTTTGTCATCCACGAATAATTTGATACACGATAGAATTTAGTTTGCTTGAATTTTTTGGTAATTACGAGGGTGGAATTTAAATTCATGATGTACTCTAGCAAATGCAAATATAAATGGACGACGCGTGGGATCTATTGTTTTGTCGGTTTTCAGGAACCTGTGATTTGAATTCATTGTATTAGGATACGCAAAGTTTTAATTTATCGTATTCATTCGTTCTTACGATCAGCAATTATTTATTACGATTGAAAATGTATATTTCTCGTTGAACAATGTTACCATAGACTCGGCGAATTAAAAATAATCGATAATTCAACGAAATTTGCACTTTCCATTCATTTTATTTTAACTTAATCGTGATAAATTCCAAATCTTTATATTCTTCCAGGGTTTTTATTTGTAATTCTCCGAAAAAAAAAAAAAATACAAATTTTGTGCACTTATCTGTGCAATAATCGTGAGCGAGTGTGCGCTAGAATCCTTGCGATTTCGCAATATTAATGTTAATTACTTTGCTATCATTTTTATCATTTTTGCATGCGTAACATGGCTTGTAATAATTTTTGAAACGAACGCTTGGAATACGAAAGTGGTTTGGTTCCTGTGAAGTTTACATCGTAGTCACATTCTTCGCTTGGGAAAATATTCCATAGTACATGACAGCAATATTCCTTTATATCATAGAAGTCTGCTGATAGGTTCAGAGAATCCATTCCGCCATATACCATCGCCTGGATGTACATATATATATATATATGAATATATGCGCGACGGTAAAATTATTTAGTGCGAAAACTAAAAGCTTTCAGAACTTCGAATGCCAAAGAGAGTGACAGATAGGGAATGGGAGTGAGGGAAAGAGAAGAGAGCTCATTTGGCTTCCTCCGTTATGTTACGAGACCCTTGTAGTTGCATGTCCTTGAGGCTAATGCGAAGTTAATTGATTAAAACGTCATTAATTTTCGCTTGAACGAGGTTTAGTTACCATTCGCCCAACTCATCACTCCTTAAGTATATGCCCAAGGCTTTTTCCAATGCTGACAAAAAGAAAATCAATCTTGTTATTGCCTCATTATTATCTGTCATTCTTTGTCAACGTCATCAAATTATTAACACTGCTTCTTCCTTGAAAATGCGTTTCCATACAAAAAGCAACGAGGTCGATGATAACCTTCTGTCCAATTTTCCTAGCCTTTTGTCGGACACATTTCAGACACAGTGTTATTGATCACTGAGATGTTTTCAATGACGGATGGCAGAGCCACGTGATAAACGGAGGAATAGCCTGACGCGTGTGAGAGGCTCCGGCCCATAACTCGATGTTCCGAAGTACATACAACAAGTTCCTCTTGTAATTTCAATTTTCTCAATTGAACTGTTTTTTTTTCTAGATTATCAAGTAAGCTTCACTCGTTTTTCCATGACAGTTGCCATTATCAGCCATTTTATTTTATTCGATTCTTATAAATATTGCTTTCAAATGATCATTCATCCTCAAATGTCTATTGATTAAATTTCACGCGGTCGACAGGACCATAACTCCCAAGAAACTAGTCTGACTAGTCGACCAACTAGCCAACTAGTAGAATCAAGGCATCTTGATGTTACTATTTTCTTCATTCTTCAATATCGATCAGTTTGTAGGAAATATTCGTTGCAGACAAGCTTCGTTGTGGCAAAGCTTTCAACGGCTTGACGATATACCAAAACCCATGTAATAGCCCATAACCTCAAGTAAATGTGTAGTCCGACAAGCGAACGATGGACTGGGTAGAAGACCAGCCCAGCCCAAGCCGAGTGGCACGTATGGCTCGGCGATTCTCTATAGAATGAGCGAACATATTCTCGGACTGTACAGTCTTCTCTATCTATACTTATAAAAGAACGAAGAATTCTTTACCTCCGAAGAAATACTCTTTTGCAAACAGCAACAGGGAACCTCCCTCAGCCAGCTCCGTCGAAGAACAAACAAGATTACCCAGCTCGGAGGTCTTGACCAAGGTGGAGTCACCTTTCAACCTCTTTGGATAGCTCTCGCTCGCTTGCTGGCTGCAAACAAAAGTTTCAAGAACATTACGAGATAGAAGCTCTCTTCAGGCAGTATAACCTTTCGTGCTGCTATATAGTGCGGCTACCAGATGCGTTAGTTTTGTTATATAACTTGTGTTTCGTTCGTTCAAATTTGGTGCTTTTTTATCCAAAGTGACCGAGTTCTTATTTTGTTTATATTATATTAGCAGGTTTGTGAGCACGGAATATCCAACTTGCTTGGGATTCGTTGTACGATCAATTGAAACAAAAATAAAACTTGTTTCATCAACTCTTTCTTGTGGGACTATTCTGACTTTACCCGTTCTCCAAGATTCAACCATTCCTTTCATTTTTATCCTTTGTTTCTCTTCAACCGAAGGATCTACGTTGTGTATAGCGCAATTATGAAAAAAATCAGGATTAGCCTTGACAGTAAAGAAAATCTCTGCATTCTCTTGATTTTGCGAGCTGAAATAGAGAAAAAAAATGTTTCGAGTTCCTCAGAGAGCATAAAAGACCTGCAAGGGCTCTCAGTTGTAATAACTGGATGTACATTTGCGAGCAAACGAATCGGCTATCGGAAAAAGCTAAATATCGTTGCTCACTGTCTGGCCACCCTGTCGTTCCAGTCTGTAGCTTTTGTTTCGTGTTATTCATTTTATCGCGAGAGGAGATCTCGATGGTTGCGGAGTGTATGTATATATAAATGGTATGAGGATCAGGGTGGAGAGCTCGCAGATGAGAATCCAAGAGAACGCTGATGGTACCGGTATTGCTGCATATCACCATCCCCCCTCCCTCCCCCCCAACATTTCTCCAGCACCATCGATGTCGACCAGCAGCAGAAAATCGACAAGCAGCGTTCGTGGTGGAGGGAAAAACGAAGCATCGGGAGTATAGATGTGAGAGAAAATGAGAGAAAGGGTGAAGGGAGAAAGCGAGAGAGGAGAGGGAGACATAAAGAGAGAAAGCGACTGAGAGGAATGAAACAACGGAGAGCGCGTGTCTGCAACTGGATGTCCAGGATTAACGTGAAAGCTGCACTCTCGTATAAATCATACGAATTAATTAACAAACGTCCGCCATTGCGAATTAATATAGTAGAATTAAATGTGTTTCAGTGCAAAATTGATGATTTTGGTCAGATTGGATCTACGATACAGATCGCTGAGTACAACTGTGAAAATTCAAAATATTCCACGATTTATCAAAGTAGCTGATTTAAATATTGCACGATTTGATATTGCCCAATTATTACGTATGTAATTATGCAAAATTATGTTTTATCAATATTCTCACGTATACTGAGAGCTTGTTAGTAGCTCATTTGTTGGAACCTATGAATTATTCACCAAATTTTACGCCCTCCCTCCATCACCACTCCGTCGAATCTCTTTTTACACAATTTATATTTAAAACATTTTTTCGTGTTTTTTTTTCTTCTTTAGCTTCAAAAGTATTAACTTGGCTCATCGACAAAAGTTCAGAATTGCGTTATTGTTTTTATATTAAAAAACAAACATCACTTATTCCATTATATATTTCAAAACAGTCGAATAACGTCGATTTTCATAGACGTGGTGCGAAAATTTGGATTTTTATTCTGTAAAATGTAATTATTTGATCGCTAACGTTTTCAAGAACGATAAAATTTCCGAATTTACAATTCCTGAGAAACTTAAACTTCAGGGTTTTCAAGGGCGCACAAATAAATGGTTTTTACGAAATTATATTTTAATCGAAATGTTCTCGGTGCAAATCGTATGATTAATAGTGATTAAAGTAGAGCAGAAAAAGAGAGAAAGCGATAAAAATAGAAGCGAGGGGCTTGCACTGGAGCTACACGAGGGGTGATGGAATCGATGAGCGTGCCAACGAAAATTTAGCTCCTGTGGCTTTTACGACCACCACCGCATACACCGTAGTAGGTTAATCGCACCGCCAGGGAGCATTTTGATGTGGAGATGAGCTTCTCTCTCGCCATCTCTCTCTTAGACACACAGACAATCTTCCTTCCTTACGTAAGGTGAATTTACGAAAAACATTGTTGCATCTTAACATTCGCAATACGAAGGAAATTGCATAAAACCAAAAAACGTTGTATTTTTTATATTGGAAATCCGAAATTTGTTTCGCTTGCGTGACGTTTCCGAAACAAACGTTTCACTTTGTTCCATAATTGCGATTTTGATAAAGTAGTGCAAGTTTCATCTCAATAATAAACTGAAGCATATCATCAAAAATGAACTTTTGTCTTAATTTGTATGTCACAAATGTAAAGCAATTAAGAAGAGACGAAGGCACGAGCATAGACGATTCTAAGGTGTGCAACGGGCGGAAACTTAGGCGCTTCTGAGATAACATCTTCAACCACATAGTATATCACATAAAATATATACGATATACATGACTCTGAGCGCTGGATACGTTAAATGTAGAGTGAATAATAATGTAGTGTGAGTTTTGAAGGTGGTTAAAGTTTCTTGTGCTCAAACTAAGTCGATGAGTTTTCGGTATAAAGTGAAACTGTCAGAAAATAATAAAGATAAAGATGAAATCATATGTTCATCTGCAGCTCTTAGAAAACTGAAAAACATATACATTTGCCAAAGCGTTTTCAAACAAAATTTCAAAAAAGTTTAAAGGACACATTCAGGGCACTTTCATAAAACTAAGTGCAAAATTTCAAAAGTATTAACAGTCTCGTATTCTCGTATTAACCGTACATTCACGATCAAAGAACGCACGGTTTTAAACAGTTGAAAAACTCATGTTTCACGGAATACTCCGAAACTTTTTAACAAATTATTTTTCTGTTTTTTTTCTTCTTTCTATTACAGAGGAGCATAGTTTAGCGAGTGAACTCTGTTTGTTAGGAAAGAACAAAGTTGTTACTTCTGAAATTATAATTTTCTGTTTCCCGAAACATTGTTAGATTGTTACGAAAATTACTGGATGGTTTACTTTTGAACATGCCTGTAGCGAGACTACTACGTTAATTAAAAAAGTAATGAAATATATTAAACGAATTCGGGATAGTGAAAACGAAAATAATATTTTCGAGCAGCTACGTTACATTTAAAGAATATTAATTTCCCATCTGAAGTAAAGGCGAAATATAAATGTGGCAAGGTGGTATTTTTTTATCTTGCTGTGCGGTTGAATTCTGAGAAATTCAATTGTACCAGTCCACAGTTAATTACGACTATACCTTTTGCCGATCATATCCACATAGCGCGAGTTTCAAGCAATTACTTCGTTCTTTCATCTGGTCAGCGGAATTCTCTTTACGCTTTAATAGACATCTTCCGAGCTATCTTCATCTCGTAATTCATCCGTGATCTCAGAGGAGTCTGGAAAATATATTCGTTTTGAGTTCTCGTCATGGTTTCTTCTGTCTCGCCCGTCTTTTTCATTTTTTTCTTCCTCTTGTACAGACGAACGGCACCCTCTTCTCCTTTTTCCTCGAGGCGTTTTTCACAGTCGATTTTATTTCTCGGTTCACTCGTTCGAAAATGTATTCGCTAGCTGCCGCTACGTAATTTCAATGAAATAATTTTCATCATTGTAAAATATTAAAATTACCCAGACGAATTGAAACTCTGGTAATACATTTTTTTCGATCGACTATTTCTTTGGAAAACCCTTGAAACGATAAAAGAATGGGATGACATTTCAAGAATATTTCTAAGTTCAGTTTTCAATTTCGACTCGAAGCTATGAATGCTTAATTGGATCACGAGCTTGAAATTTCGCTCTAAATAGAAAAAAAAACGATAAGTGCCATTTTAAATGAAAGTTTTTCAGTACAATAGATCTCAATTATAACTAAGATTATATACGTAATGAAAAAAAAAAAAATCTTGTTCAAATAATAGAATAATAGACAGTAACCATCAAATTTTTAAATCTCAATTAGAGTACGTTGCACGATATTTCTTTATTATTATACTATTATTACTCTCTTTATGCAAAAAAGTACTATCTCTTAATTTCATTGTGATTTAATCTACCGTGGCCATTTAACTGCCGCTTTGGGAAGAACCATCGGAGTAGTGACGTCCCAAAGGTGTATAAACATATATATCTGTATAGCTGTATATAGATATGATTGTATATATATATATATATATGTATATCTCTGAATATATCTCACGACCACGAGCTTTTTGCTAATTCATAAAATCCCAAGAGAACGATTTACCGTGGAACACCTCCGTCGGATACACAATGGCACAATGGAACTGTTCTACTGTGAAAACGTTCGTCGCTCTCTTTTCCTGACGCGCTACCATCGCGCTTTGCCATCTTCCATTGCGGTTCTTATACCGAGGTTGCGTGGCGACGACATAACGACGATGACAATAGCTCGTTAAACGAATCGAAAGTCTTTTCTAGGGTTCCTCTCTCGCTCACACTGGCTTTTACCGCCATTCCTATAAGAGAAGCTTAAGCTGGCCAAACAGAAGATTTTCTCAGCTTTTTTCACAAACCCACGAATTTATTTGTCAAAGAAAATCTTTTTTTCAACTATCCAATCGAAATGAACCAAGATCAATGGAGTTTAGAATTTTTCTGTACGAAATTTCACAGTCGTGGATTATGTTTGTGATTTTATTAATCGTCTCTCAGTTCGTATTTTGAACTAGGATGCCATTTTTTCTGACATTTCTACTGAAAATACTTCAGTGGACTATATTGTATCTGCATTCGCAACACTGAACTTCTTTGGAAGAAGTTTAAATGATCTGCAGACGACCCTACAAATCTCAAAAGAATATGCTGGGTGACAATATTTGGTCATTGAATTTTTCGTCTCTGTACCGAAAAGTGCACTTGACAAAAAACCATCGCAGTCTTTTTCTGCATCTGCCTCTTGTGTAAAAAGAATATAAGGGGATGATATCGAAAAAACAGAGCCGGGAGAGTGTTGCGAAGTATGAAACAGCCGAGTCGTTTCAGAAGCCTCCCAAGCTCCAAACTGATTGTCTCAAATCCATTGGAACGGCAACAGTTCCGGTTAACCAATACAGTCGCATACACACACACACACAAACACACACACACTTATAGAAGGAGCATCTCTTCGCATTTACGTCTTTATTGTCTCTGGCTTCCTTCGCTTTCCTCGTGGACTGTGAGTCTAGAGATAGAACTCTTCAAAGAAGTATATAGACAGCGTTATTAACGAGGTGCCAACGGCCGTGGCAATACGTGCTTCGTATTTCGAATAGTTTTCGACAAATTGTCGACGAACGTTCAAAGCCTGAAATTGTTGGCCAAGACGACGGTGATGCTCTTCTTCGGACCAGAGTGAAGTGCACAGAGTTTTCGTCCAATTAATTTTCCGAATGGGGTCAATTGCCCAAGAGAGAGAAATCAACCGAAGAACACTCAGGGGCACAATAATAGAGAGAAAATCGTAATTAATATCTACAGAAATACAAAAAACGAGCTTCCGGTTGAAAAGGTTCGAAGAAAACTATGGAAATACTTTGAAACTTCGAACTTTGATTTTTTTTCCATTTTTTTTAGCCTTACGGAAAAACGATTCTAGACAAAGAAAAGTCATTAAACACCCCGAAGCTTTCAAAGAAAAATGAAAATTGGGGATGAGCTTTGGAAGATACTGGGTCAAATCTGAAAGGTTGAAGCTCAGTTTCAGCTCACACGAATCATCTCCTTTTCCACCTTTCTCTCGTATAAATTTTCGGATTATCCGTACGAGAGGATTTTGTCATCGTCAACTGAGAAACCTGAGACATCCTGGGCAAACCTTGGAAAGAATGAAACTATCGCGCTCCCCCGTTTTGTAATGGTTTATATCAATCACTCGATATTAAAAGTGATAGTAGAATAGAAAAAGCTGGAAAATGCGACCTCAAGCCTCTCCTTTCATCACACTCTTTAACGTTTGTGTGAATACTCCTGGATTTACGAATTACGTTTTCAAATATAGACGTGCTACTTTCAAACGCCATATGTGTGAGTGTTTGCGTGTGTAGTGTGGCTTTTCGCCAACCCAAATTGGTGTACGAAATATAGTTTTATACACTGGTCGACTGAAATACTAACAACCCTTGGTCGAAATCGTGCAAATCCTGAATTATTAGATATATAGTTACATACTCGGATACCGAAACCACAGAAAATCCTTAAACTTTGCCTCCCCAGATCGGCACAACGTGAAAATAAAGCCACTACCAAAAAGTTCCAGATCAGAATCGTATGTGCATATTCCTGGATCACATGTACTCCAATTATTATGATTTTCCTCGTCATCTTTATTTCACGTAAAACAGAAGCTATTTCATTCTGCAACTATTTTCATCAAATTAAACCAACTCTGTACGCAGTAACGTAACTCTTTAGATTTCATCCTCTTTTTAACCTCTTTTCTCTTTTAACCACTTTGCTGTGTAAGATTTCACTCTCCACCGAGTTATATACAGCGGAATAATTCACAAAGCATCCTTTTAATTCCCGCAAATTATGATAAAAAGGTAACCATATCACTAAAAGAAAAAAACTGCTGAAATAAAAGATAAAAATAAAAGTAAGTATTTATTCCTTTTGATAATTCCGTCGTGGAAATAACCGACAGATAAATTTGTTATTGTTGACCGACGAATTATTAGTTAATCAGGATTAAATGATTTTCGATTCCGATTCTCCTCAACTATTTAAATTACGTTTATTTACGACACATTAGTGACGAGCAAATGATGGTATGAATTTTCGATTAGCGAAATGTGGACGTGGTTTAAGCCTCATCGTTGCGTAATACGAGGGCGATTCACCATGTTGATGCATACAGTATTAGTAGAGGGATCATTAGATACCCATGTAATGCAATCACGTGGCGAATCTCGCACGCGAGTCCACGAATTAGAAACCCCTTCCCCACCTCCCTCTATGCCATAGCCCAGGCCTTTGCAGGCTTTGCTCTTCTCTCATAAAGCACGCATTAGTGCGTTGGTGTGGAATTAATCAAGGCTATCTGTAATACAAGGCATGCCCCTGTGGTTGGATTAGAATCCTGTTCAATCCCTCCTCTAGACTGATGGACAGCCGGATGTCTGTTTGGGCTGTCTTGGCAGTGAGTATTGTCGGGCATGCTCCAAGCCATCATGAATTGTTGCTAAGACACATGGCTACAAATTTATTCGTAGTGTCTAAGGCCCTAATCCTGCTGCATCTCGTTATCTTTACAGTCGAGTTCCTCATCCACGAGAATACCATCAATAAACTTTTTTTTCGCCATTAAAACCCCCTCGGGAACGCTCGGAAGCTCATTATTATTTGAAACTTCCATATTTGTCGAGCTCATCATCTCGCTGGATTTATTCCTATTGGATCAACCGAATATTTACGCGTCGACAGATGGATTATCGTTATTTGCAATTTTAGTACACTGGAAATGCGTCGTTAAAATGTATCGGAATGCCCACGATTGTGCCCAGACCACTGGATTCTTAGTCCGTAATTTATTTGCTCCTGTCCGCGACTTGTTATTTATTCACACCATGGTTTTTTTTTCTCCATAATTTTTTCCATTCGATATCCATCCCTGTTGAACGCTGTGGCGATTTTTTTCTTTCGTTTACTTTCAGAATATGCAAGCGGAATGTTTTCTGCTCCATTCGCTCCATATAACAATATGGAATCTATATCTGCTATTGGTTAAAACAATATTTATCACTTCTAGCGGTTCAGTGGCAGATGAACGTTGATGCATTCTGTAAAACGTTGCTTTTGTCAGGTTGATGAAGGCTGTTGAAGAGACTGTTGACAGAATCGTTGAAGCTGAATCTTTATATTCAATGTTCATCGGAAACTATTGTAGAGACTGGATATTGCAAGAAAATACTGCCACTAGGATTATTTCAATCTTATCCTTTGTCGGTCGGACGAAAGCGTAGACATTCTTCGGATATCCAAAGCTAGGATATAGTGTCTTTATCTCAAGATGACACTGGATCAAAGATCCCCGTTCGAGAAGATGTTTCGAGAAAAATGCGAGAGTAAGACGTTTGGTATTGTAAGATTTGAAAAAAAAAAGCAGATCTCGGGGCTGTTTTGCTGTTCATGAAGAACCGGGAGAAGAAATGAAGGGTAGAAAAGGGATGCGAGGCGCGAATCACTCCAGTCGCCATCAAAGACGTTCGTGACGAGAATACCAGGAGCACTAAGAAAAAAGATAGATACGAGGAAGGAGTTATACAAGCCTGTGGAGTTTCGCGGAGCAGGGCGGATATATATCGAAAAGGAGAGAAAGAGAGCAACAAGGACGATATAACATTAGCTATATAGCTTCTTAGAACGTGCTCGGAGATACGGGCCTGTGATCTTTATCGCTTTGTACGAGAAGGTTCGTAAGGTTAAAGCACAGCGCGACTCCGCGCGTGAACCACACGAGAAACGCGATTCCCTGCCACACACAGCTACTCACACGTACTCACAAACAGGAGCAGCTCAATTCCCAAGATCCGTTGGTTGGTCCGTTTGTAGCCTTGGTCTTGTCTCCCCTGGGCTCTGTGCCATGAAGAAAAACCGCGTCCAACATACAAGAAACTTCCTAGAAGGCATCAGTATATATGATCTCACGTGAATGGCAATTCTCCCGAAGGGACCCAAGCGATAGAGCTCACAGAGAGATCTAGCAACGTCATGTTGTCAGGTTTTGTGAGCTTGCCTGCTCTCTTCGGCTTCCACTTCTCGTGCAGTCTGCATGAGCTTGCGGTATGAATATGAAATTCTCCGAGAAGACAGTCGGGAATGAGAACTAGTAGCATTGTGATATGTTCTCGATTCGATTGACTTAGGATAAAAATGGTCAAGATCGGAAGCCATGACTTTATGCTCTTCTCTTTACATTGATTACACGAGTGCGTTCTCTTCGTGTAGTGTATTCGATATTCCAGTTAATTTATTTATCATATTCGACAGTCCTCTTCTTTTCTCAATGAACACACCGGCTCGAATTTTAAATGACGAAGGATTAAATGTCACCTTTTATTTACCGCCAAGTTTGGCAGATGGAAAGGATTCGTAAAAGTAATTAGAGATCCGGCGAACGTTTGAAGCTAACAGTGAAATAAATCCTTTCGACGAACATCATAGTGACACATACGACGAGACAATTTCAATGAAACATTGGTAAGTCCCATGTGTGCATAGAGCAGCAGTCCTAGCGTTTGGGAGCAGTGAACTCGTCCACATGTTTATTCACTACTGCAGATTCGGTTGTTCGCTTGAATGTTAGTCTCTAGAGCGGCTAAACAAAACCCTTGAGGTTGTGAGAAAGTTTCAGCTTGAGCGGCAGTTCATTGTCCAGAGTAACTGTTTTTTGAATTTCCCTAATTCTCTAGTTCGATCCAAAAAAAAAAATCGAACTTCGTGACAGAGTTGAGCATTAGCAACGCCTCGCAGATGGATTAACAAAAAAGTTTCACATTCCGGTTAATGAGCTACCATCAACCGATGGACATTTTCAAATTTCTCTGACGCATTACTCATCGCAACTGAATCACGATTTTCCATATTCTCCAAGTTCGTACCATTATCGTGTATCGTTATGATTTCGGTGACCTTATCGATTATGCAAACTGCGTAATCGATAGTTTTAAATTGATCGACCGTCGCTTACATTTAACATTGGATTCGTAGGAGACGCGAACCGAAATAATGACCAGGGAATAGTCCGGCCAGTATCGTGGTTTTCGGTTTCTATGCAGCCGAGTATGAAATACACAATGTGTATTTCACCCTGACATGCTTATGTATACGGCACACTCCATGTAATGGCTGGACAATTTATCGAAATAGGGGAAAATAGTAGAAACCCGTGGAATCTCTAAATCCATCCTCGTAGCAATCTCCCAGCGATACTCAATATCGGATAGCACTCGATCGACTGTGCAAACTATCCCACACGTTTTATATACATATACATGCCACTTCAGCATTGTTATTGTCGTTGGTGCGCGTTGCATGCGGATGAAAGAGAGCGCGCATATATACTTGGCAAGAGGTGCATAGTGACGAACACCAGCACGGGAGATGGCAGAGGAATGGGATGAGAAGCAACGAAATCGGATCACAGCTAGTTGACATTGGTCGATCACAACATGAATAACGAACAGGCGTTTCGCGCTTGAATAATACATGCGTGATGCTCTCCAAGTTTCCAAGTCCCCCATGTACTATATACGTATATACCTAAACATAGCATCACCAGCACACTCTCCAACGACATTGTAGAACCACACGAGAGCACCCTCTCATGAATAGTGTGCTTCCATCTTGGTTCCCTGAGGAGTGAAACCTTGGCGCACGGTTGATTCTCAACAGCGCTGTGTACCTTCCGGTTGAAGCACCATGCAGGCTTCCAGTATGGTTCCTCATACCGTTCTGTCTCATACAATTGATTTCGTTTGTACACAAAAGTTCTGAAAACCATCTTCCTGTGCTCAATAAAATACATGCAGAGGAGTGTATTACGTGTTCAAGAAGACACGAAATGGTTCAATAACTTTCCAACTTTTCCAGATGGGCCTAGATGTCTGTTATACTGCATCGCTTACTTGTACGGAAAATTTTCCAGTCGATCGAACATGTCCTTTTATTCCACAGTCGCAGCTTAATAATAATAATAAAAAGAATAAGCTAGAAATAAAAATAGCGACGGAATTTACAACTCGGGAGAACATTTTCAGAGCCTCAGTCTCAAGCACCAAGCGATTGCATATAAACCACTGCGAAAGCCTGTTACATATCCATTCACAATTTTTCTAAGAGGGGCTGAGTCAATTTATCAGATTTTCATGACTGATATCGTTGGTTTATCTGGCAAAGTTAGTTCGATCAATACTCGGACATTCTAACTTTGGTTGAACACCACAATCATGGGTACGCAAGTTCTCAATTCGCCTGAGGATATTTCCGAGGAGCTAGCCAATATTTGACTTTTACTGACGCCGGGTAACAACAGAGGGTCGAGTTTGTCTCGCCATTGAGCTCGTCTGGACAGAGTTAAGAACGGGATAGCGGCTAATAAGGAAAATGGATTGGATGGACACTTGAGCAATAGTCGAAGTATGGATCGGCTACGCAGAAGCACTTGAAAGAGTCTCTTTTATATTTGTTTGCCCTCTGTGACCACAGACTGAAGTTTATGTTGGCTGCGGGATTCTCTCCCAACGGGTCTTATGATGAAAAGTCGAATAATAGAAAGGGGATATAAGACAATGGAGAATAAAAGGAGTGCGCCGATATGGCAGAAGGGAAAAACGAGCTGGAGCTGGTGGGGGTGGAATGAATAGAGATTGAAGAATATGAGAACAACTCTCCTTTCCCACACCCTCTTGTCTACTGAATGTCGGGTTAAAATACTTCTTCTTTAGTTAAGGGGAGTTTTGGTATCCTTCGAGGTCAACTTTAACCCCCACCCCCGCTGCTATGGCCATATATACGGGTCTAAGCTTTGGTCCTGTTTCTCTACGGCTGGCTGGTGAATTAGTTGCTCTTCTGTGAGCGGCTGTACACGGGAGTTGTGGTTGAAGTTCGGTCTAGGTGGCGCTGCAGAAGAGACAAGGTCCTATTAGTTGCGTTAGCCATTTACTGCTATTTGTGGTCCATCGCGGTTGTAATTAGTTTTCCATCGTCGGTGTATCCCTCTTCCCCTTTTCTCATGTTACCATCCTCCTCTGTCGTTCGATCAATTCACTCAATTGTAAAGAGGGACTTTTCACAGAAGGGTCGATAGACCAACATCGTCCAAGCTAGTCTTCCTGGTGGGACTTTACTGCAGCAAAAGGTTGAAACTGAGGGCGTTGTGGATAGGGCACTGAAAAGCTGCTGCTGAGAGGTGGGTGGAATTTGAAGATCGATAGAGATGGCCAAGTATACTAGACAAACTATATATGCGACAGGCCCGGTACGTCACGAAACTTAATCGAATTCTCGACTTGTAACTTGATGAACGAAGGCAATGGCCTGCTTCCTTTTCACGTTGCTATTTCTCTTCTTCGATGCTACCGGAATATATTTATTATCGAACAAATTTACGATCTCATACATCTATAGCCTACACTCTCATACAACGTTTTCGATCAATTTACCTTGTCATAAAGACCGTCTTCGGGATTTTCCCGCTTATCAGCATCCTCGAGCAATAAACGTTCCGATGGAAAACCGAGCTCACATTTGCAGCTTTCCAAATTGAGTTATGAAGTTACCTCTAACAACATCATTCCAATTTACCTTATTACATATACTTTTATACAGTTTTGTCTACATGAAAAAAAATTATATTCCTATAATTCATTTATTATCCATTAAGAAATTACGTGGAGGAGGAAATCTGTTCGTAATGTAATTTCGCGTAAGAGATTGAAGCTCAGCAGAAGTTTCATCAACAATGAAATTGTTTGTGTTTGCTTGCAGGGAGCGTGAACGAAGCCGGTCTGTTCGCGCTTCGAGGACGTCAAGAGGGCAATCGAAGGGCTCGTAGAACAACTACGACAACGTCGACAAGCACGACAACGTCTAATTCGGCAACAACAACACCAGCAACGACGAGAACACCTTGGCGAAGTGTGCCAACGAGACGAGATCTGGCCACTACGACGTTAACTTCAGTTACGACGAGAGCGATCGTACAGCCAGCGGCACTTTTGGCTGCTCCCAACGATCAGACTTGGCCCTCCAGTAGTTCACCATCGAGCTCATCATCCTCCTCGGATTATCCGAGCTCGATGCTCCTCTTACCCTCACAAAATCCACCGATCGAGATAGTCGTCAAACCTCAGAGCAAGGTCGTTCTACCATGCGAACTCGAAGGCAACTACACAAGAATTCTCCAACCACTATCAAGGTAAATATTCTCTTCCTGTATGCACACGTCATACCTCATATTTGCCTTTGAGTCTTACTTCCTTCTATTAAAACTGCTTCGGGCATATTTACACTTCATTGCTTTCCACCTATCTCCCCCGTTTGCGTACCTCGCACAAAACACACAAAGTTCAATTTACACTTGATCTCTTTTGCCCACTTTATAATCAGCCGATCCCCCAATGTTCATAAATATTTTCCAATGATTTTCAACATTTCCAAGTATCATTCGAAATCCTTTTTCTTGGATACTCCAAATATTCACGCTTTAGGCAAAGTTTTTTCTCATTTTTAGCGAGAAAAAAAACTTTCTTTCCAAACCGTTTTTATCAATTTAAAGTTTCTATCGTTCAATTTTGCTCGAATGTGACTTTTAACATTCACCGTTTTTTTCGTTATCAAAAAAAGAAGAAGAAGAAAAAGAAGAGAACAGTTCACAGTTAAACTTCATTATCGCTTGCACACGAAGAACATTTTATGCTGAAGAGAAGACTGCCGTCGTTTTCAGACTCCTTATAAGATTTACGTTCTGAACAAATCAGTCTCGGGACCCACAGTTGATAATTGCTGTAGTAGAAATTTAAAAGAAAATTTTTGACGATAATAACATAATTTGTTGTGAATAAACAAGAAATAAATCTCTCTCTGTGGCTAAACATCTGACTGAACGTCAATTTTCGTTGCGCCATCAGCTTTTTAATGTTTGTGAAAGACAAACAAAATCGATTTTTCGTATAAGATCAATGGAAACAATGAAACACCACCGTTTTCTTCTGTCAACAAACGCTATAAGAGATTTCTTGCGTTTTAAATGAATAAATATTGAAGCGAAAAACAAAAAATGTCCAAGTGTCTTATTTCCTGTTTGATCTATTCTGATTATCAATACCGATGGCCTATTTAGTGTTGCATAGAATCGTATGAGACTAGTTCATCATAGCAACGCTTCCTGGTAGTCGGGTGGTGTAAACCGGTGGCTTGTCCCATATATTTGCAGGAGTTACAGGATACGACCAGCGAAATGGCTTCACGACGGAAAGCCCGTCGACATGATAACGATAGACACGCGAACGGAGATGAGCGGCACAGGACATCGTTACATCGGTGACTCATCCACAGCTGCTTTACACATAGACAGTGTAAGGCTTGAGGACGATGGTATTTGGACGTGTACCCTTGAAGACGATCGGTCCGACGATTACAGCGGGAGACCAATCAGGCTCGTCGTTCTTGGTAAGTCCACCAAACGGTTTATATCCCTTATCTGCAGTATTATCGTCACTAACTCTATCCGATTGTCGAAGATATTGTATGAAATATTTATGCCCTTCGGCTGCAACCTGATGAGAAATATTCTCGGAAATTCACTTCAAATTTTAGATTTTTCATCATTTTATGGAAAACATCGTTTTAGTTTTCCTCTCGAATGAAAAACAATCGATTGTAAACATTTGGAGGTTGGAAAATGATTCGTGATAAATTCTGATTTCGAAAATTTAGGCCAACGATTAAACTAAAAAATACGTATGCTCTTGATTTTCAATAAAAGATACGCTTTAATCGAACCGTGATTGCAGCTGCGCTCAATTTTTATCAAATAAATAATTCCAAGAGTAGGAAAATAAAGTGCGACCATAATTAAAATTTGGTTCATTTCGATTGAAATACTGACGAGTAGCCAATAGCATTCGGGAATTGTATATGAAAATGCTCTCTAAATTGTCCATATTAACCTCTGCACCCTGCTATTTCTGGACTCCTGAAAAAAAGTCGATCAGGAGGAGAAAAGCGTACTTAGGTATATTGTTTGTAGGTGTATCTTGAAAATAGAAATATCGGAAGAACGAACGGATCATTTATTGTTCTCCTTTCCTATCAGCTTTTTGACGAATTCATGAATAAATGTGATATCTTCATTTCGGAGAGTAGTTTCGGAGGTTTTCTCACCAAACGTTGGGTTCGAAAGTCAAGGAGCGCCGAATGTTCCCGGATCAAAATAAATCGAATCATATGCTGCTGAAATTGACATTTGAAATGAACTTTTTTTCGCGTATTGAGAATATTTGTAGCACTTTTTTCTGTTACATTAGTAACTTGCATATTTTTTGTTGTTATTTTACTGATTCCAAGTTTTTATAGTCAGTCGACTGTTGAATTTCACTGGGTTACAAAATTAGGTACGTCCTACACAGACGTTATTTACCCTCGCAACTGAAATAGGTTTGAAGTGATACGAATTAATAGCTTGGATCAGATTCCCACACATGCCTCGATGTATTTGCATTAACGCATGAATAGACCTCATCGAATAGAATAGTTGCGTATAACCTGGGCAACCGATATGTATCCAAAGCTGAACCTCCTGGGGCATAGAATCGATATCTTGAATAGTTACTGGTTATCCAAACAATGTTCTCGGTTATATCGAAATCCATAATAATCATGAAATCGCTGCGATAATAACCGACAAAACCAAGTTTACGTTTTGGTTCTCGTCAATTATTATGATCAGCGTCCTCGTCACCACTCTGTGACGTTAGGTTCTTATTTCAGGTAGAATTTTATTTCATATTTACCGGATTTTAGAGATCACATAAGAACCGCGATAAAACCGAGTGAAAGATAATGAAAACTTTTTCTATATATTCAAGTAAGTTTTTACATCATCGCGCCGTCAGAAAGTTGATGGAAGCCATTTTCCATCGTGCGGAGAAATAACGAATAAATTTAATTCGGACTCTCGACGGTTTATATAACCGCGGGACTCAGTAGTGTTAGTTTAATTTTAACAAATTTTTATCCGCATGGAAACAAGGGAGATATTGCTACTGCGTCGAGGGTATATCCTCGGCCAATATGTCGTACAGTGTAGTAACTCGACACGGCCCCTGCCGCTTTAGTTCAGTTACATGGATACGATGTCGAATGTTCTGGGATGCAAGCACAGGAGTAATGCTGTCGTCCTATGCATATTAATCCGACGTGGCTGGATAGGAGAGTACTTCGGGGCCGCAAACTCACGAGGATATACAAAAGCGGGTCGCCGCTATGAATATGCATTGAGTAAACATATTCTTCGTTTGTTTGCCCGGGTTTTTTTCAGCCCTTTCCCATTTTTTAAGTCTTTTTCTTTTTTTTTCGTCCTTCCTCCTCCTCTTCCTTCTCCTCCAAAGGCGCACACGACTGTGTGCGTTGCAATGTCGCGATGAACGAAACAATCACCGAACACTCCGTATTCTCAGCATTCACAACACACGCGCACACATCCACCCCCAGATTCATGCGCTGCCGCGCCATTCGAGTTTCGTTCATTTCGAGACTCCAAGCAGCTCAAGTTTTACCAATGAATTTCTCTTGCCCACGAATTTCCGCTCTAAATATATTCATAAACAAATACACAGCATTCGCCATCACAACTAGTCATATCGTAAACTTCAGTTCAAAATCGAATTTTCATTCGATAAACACGACAGACCTTTTTCCTAGCTCGTTCAATAAGTTATTCAATAAGAAAGATAAAAAATCGTAAAAAATTACAATCTAAATGAAAATTTTTCGCCCAACTCGTTCGTCGGTGACAACTGTTTGAAATATTTGTGACGTCATACAATCGTCTTATTGGCGTATATAAGAGTGCGGATAGGGCTCGTCCTGGCTTTTCTTTTTAATACTTGGCGGCCAACCGCTACCGCGTCTCTTGCTAATCCGATCGAAAATCAGAGTATCGTGGTGCTCAATGTGTTCATTATCGAAAAATTGACTTTTTCGTCTCCATTATTCAGTGAAATCAAAGGTTCAACGCGTGTATTTACATCCATTCGCTCCTGCAGCCGGTCAATAAATGGTGATCATAAGCCCTCTTGTTGAGTTATTAAGTTATTAATCATCCGAGTTGAGCAAAGTATCGAGAGCGATGTGTGCGCGATCGATCTGTAGCTTCGGTGGTCACCCAAGTTAAGCGACCTCGGGCGACGTCAATACTTGGATGGGTGACTGCTTAGTCATACACCGGATTACGTATTAAGCGCTGAGCGAAAAGCAGTTTTTGCGAGTTTCTAATGGTGCTAACAAACGGAAAATCAGTAAAAATTTAAAAACTTGTATCGGCCAAGTTTTTCCCAGTTTTCTTTGACCCTCGTACAAATATGATTCAGTTGTGCATTAGGAAACGGTGGCTTTCGGCAGCACTCTGCTTGACCTTACAGAGACGCAAGAATGAAAACTGTGAACGTGGGGGAAAAAGTGAAGAAACAATGAAATTAACTTTTAAGAAAACTATAGTCATTTTGCACTCTCGAAATTGGTATTAAAGTCGAGTTTTAACAATTGGACTGTATTTAATGAGACACCCTGTATATATGCAGGTACATTATTATTTTTCCGTAGAAAATCAAGCATTTGTTTGTTTCCCATATTCCATTTCGTTTTTGTTTGCTACCATTTCCGGCCAGTCTCGCCTTGCTTCCTGTATTTTCATTTCACCGAAATTCTTTGACATTTGAACGCGAAATGTATGGCTATGCAATTGCGGGTATTGTAACATTCCAAAGACTTCATATCACGTAGTTTACGATGCTGGGAGCGATGCTCTCGATGATGCTTTTTCAATCGTGCTACAGAAATATTGGACAGAAGAGAGAGGAAAACGTGAAGAAAAATAGGAACGGAAAAAGAAATCAAAGAGATACCATGGAACAAGCGTGCGTCGAGCATTTATTCTCCTACAATTTCTCATCACATCTCGGAGGTTCATTGATGATCGTGGGCATAAAGTTTTTTTTTCTTGCAATAACAGAGGTCAATTAATGTATGCTGTTCACGTATGTCCAATTAGTTTCCTCACGATACGTTGAACTTTCGAGCAAAATAAACGATGAACTTTCGCTCACAATTTGGTTCTAGGGTTTCGTTTTCTAAAATAATGAACTGCACCAGTGTAAGAAATTTTTTGAAAAATTCTACATCAATTTTGTATCGAGTTTCACAAACATACGTGCTTTATAATTAAAGGTTACGTCACATTTCACTATATTCAGCAATCAGTTCAATCAAATAAATGTTACCCCGCAGGTAATAGCTCAACGATATCAAATGTTGTGTTTACGTACAAACAGAGCTTCGTCCATAAAAATTCATCTTGTTCATGACCAATTATCGGTCAAAGTTGATTACAGGTCGTTGATGACCCAGTAATTAGCCTTAGGCTTCGTATTAATTAAGGCAACAGTCGTATTATCAATGTTGTTATGCAAAGCTTCTACAACAGCTGACCCGCGAGCATTTGGAGATTAGGCCAGAACATTACGTTTGCTAAGTAAATGTACAACGTGATACATTCAACATTTCGAAATGCTGTACTCGCATAACGTAATTACAAAACAAAGAGAGGCTGCTTTAATAACGGGCAAACTAATCGAAAGTACTGAACCACATTGAGTTAACTTTTGACCAGATGATTCGACGACGGTCTTTTCCCCGATTATGAGTAAGATGTGGACCATTTATTTATTTATTGAATAAAAAAATTTTGTAGCGAGTTAAATCCAATGGTAATTAGCAGTAAAATTCCGAGACACAGAGTATCATAATCTGAAAGAATCTCCCAATTCTTAAGTCTCACATTCCGAGTTCATCAAACTCGCTCTTTTCCTCTTATTATGATCGAATATCTCAAAACCATTCACGCGCACTTAATGCAACTCTCCACAATATTCTCATCGATCGCGAGAAACTGACGATTCTTGTTATAACGAAGAGGGAATATTCCACGAAGAAGTTGCGCAGAAGCTCGGAAGGAGCATAGGCGAGAAAAGAAGTAGTAAAAGAAGAAGAAGAAGAAGAGAATCCAGATCGAAGTTGAGTGGCAAGTCAAAGATTCTTTGAGAGAGGATCCCATTCGTGTTACAGTATGTGTACAGGTATTACACAAAGGGTCATATAGACCCGGACATCATGGCCGTTATATATAAACCGTTACACACAAGGTAAGACAGTAGCAGACAAAACCTTTAACCGTATCGAAGTCGAGTAGCCAGTCAATAACCTAGAGTTACCGGGTACCGCTTCGAAGCCCACTCCACTAGATGTCATTCGAGCCAAAAGACTTCTCCCCGGCTTTACAGTCTGTATATCGTTCAAGTGTGCTCAATGAAGCTGCATCAAGAGAAAGGCCTATACATGTTAACACATACATACAAAATATATAGTACGTATACAGACACATAAATATATAGGGCATCGAAGTACACGCTTTTCGGTAGATGTATGGTGCACGGAGCCGTAGTTGCACAGGTTTGTACGATACGATCACATTGACCATTTACGGAGCGGCACGAGAGGCTACAGTGCTAATGCAGCTCTGGTTGCGTATTAGCTTCGTGGACATCGACCCGAGATCGAACGGAATTCTCCCTCTAGAGATCATTTAACGTGGCATTGCCAGCTCATCAACAGTACTAACCGCACCATGTGATCAAGATCGGCGACTATTCACGCGTTGATTCCCAAGAGGAGATAAAACGTGTACTAGGGGGTTTCATTCTCGGCATCATAAATACATCATGAACTATGAATCAGTCATTTACTTCGTCTTCACTCAACGTTGTAAAGGCGACTCCGTAATACGAGTTCTACGTGGATATATGCCTGTCTTATCCTTCGGACTGTCTTTCCTACGAACCATCGGCGGACACGATAACACTCGGAGGTGTCCTTAACTAACTAAATAATACAGCTTAACGTAATTTCTCACGTGTGTGCATTGAATAAGTTAAACTGATTGGGGTTTTATTGGTTTTCATTATTATTATTTATTTATTATTGTTCTTGCTTTTACCCTTGAGGATTCTGAACAGGCTTTTCCATCATTTTAACCCCATTTTTGACGAGGTCCAAAATTGATGTCATATGAATTTATAATCTCGCAAAAGTAGTTTGTCTTTGATAAAATCATTTTATGACAATCATGAAAACTCGACATGAACGACTTGTTTCTGAAATTATGAATGGGTCGACAATAATTATAGTCTCATGAAGAATGTCGAATGGATGTGGTTACGATATATAACGAGATTATTTTGCATTGTGTTTTTCTCGAACAGTGTACTTTTTCATGAAGATCCATACCCATTAATTATCTGGACTAGTCGTATATTATTAATAATTCGTTTCATTGTGCATTTTTATCGAGATTAAAAAAGAGACGAACGACTGAAGGCTTCAAAACGAAGTATGTATGGCGGTCATTATTATTAATTGGCGCAAAAAGTCTATGCGCAGAACGAGAGAGAGGGATGAAAGAGAGAGAAAGAGAGAGAGAGAGAGAGAGAGAGAGAGAGAGAGAGAGAGAGAGAGGAAGCTTCTGTGGACGAGCCGAGGGATAATTAATTAAATTACATCACGACGCAAACGACACTGGGTGCCATCTTGATCGCTTGAAGTGATATACATATATATTAATGTATATAAGATGAGTGGAAACGAGGATTATTGCGCGCGCGCTCTAACACGGACAGCTCTCCGTGACAACAAAAGGGATTCTCGAGTTTCTTATCTTGCAGAGTTATACAGCAATTCATGAGGACGCGAACAGAGTAATTCCATTTAACTCTGAGTTTCCACATGGGCTAAGAAACGTGACGTCGTTAATCTCATAATTTTACGAGGATATTGAAGGGTTGAATAAATATAGATAGTAAGAATAGGATAAATTATAAGCTGCAGTTAAATGAGGGAAAATCTAACGGTACGTATAATAAAGAGTTGAGGTTATCCGTCTACGTAACCCATGAATAATTATCATCGCATAGAAAAAAAGTCATTAATACGAGAAATCGAGAATTTTCCTTGAATTCTACGCAAAGCATTTTTACATCGTAAGTATTAATTGTGAGTCTAATTCGAATAGCAAAACAAATAGTAAATAATGCATTCGTTACATGGAACGTAAGGTTATAATGAACTTTTTCAAATTAATCAACGACTGATATACTCGTGAATGATTTGCATTTACGAATAATCGATTGAAGTTTTCGTTAACTCTACACGGTAACTCATTGTTATTTCGGCATAATTTGGAATTCAAATTAAGACTGAATTACAATCCTAATTACAACGACTCTGGATTATTATGCAACATAGACTATTGCTGTTCTAAAATGAACCGCAAGCATTACAAAGGCATGATTCTCCAAACGGATCGGACGATTGAATTTCGTATAAATTTATTCTTGCTGCTGCCGCTGCTGCTGCTGCTGCCCCTGTCGATACCCAACCGAGGTGTGGTTGGAATATTGGCAAAGAGACGAAGAGGAAGAGGGCGTCGATAGATAGATGCAATGAAACGATGAAATTGACACGCGAACGAGGTGTAGAGAAGACTTCAACGAAAGGGGATAGCGTGCAAGCGAATAACAGAAAAGATGTGGGTGCCTAGGGAGATAAAAAGAGATATATAGATTCTTTGAGCGCGCAAGAGCTAAGCACAACCAGGGATGATAGTAGAAAAACCCTTCATCATCGAACCAAACGTGTGAGAGAAATACGAAAGAACTCTGACCGAGGAAACGCTGGCAGCTTTCTTACGATATCGATTTCGTCTTCTCGAGCTTTCAGAGAGAAATGAGGATTTACCTACTGAATACGTATAGCAATATATTTTCTTTATGTTTATATATCTTCTGCTGCACAAAGCAGTCTGATATTTATATATGTATACAAAATTCGTACATGAGACATTTCGCGTGAAATTTTCACTTCGAAACTGCTTTATGGAATACATTTTTTTTTAGCCGAAATCTAGAGTAGCCAGCAATTAAAATAAATCAGTTTGATTATTAAAAAAAGTGACAGCCTCCTGACGTCAAGTATTGTGAAGAAAAGTTTCAGACTTAAAGGGCAGCTTGGACTGCAGATCTATCCTCGAGGAATTGGGCTTTTTTTTCAAGTATTTTCGAACTTTAATCCGATGCCATGTGAATATTTGTTCACTAATCGAAAACTTGATATTATTTTACCGATCTAATGTCATATTTTCCTTTCCAATGGCATTAGAATATTTTTTTTTCGAACGTCGAAAATTTTAGAACTTTCGATGTAAGCAAAATTTGTTCGTAGGTTTATTTGGAAAAATGTACTTTTGTTGAAAGATGAAATTAAAAAAAAAAAAAAAATATTGTTTGCAGAGCTAAAGAAAAGACTCCTGTACGGTCCTATCAGAGCTCTGTAACTAATTTACTTTAGCAGAACCAAAGTAGATTACTTCGCTCGGTACAAGGTAAACCGTTCAATCTGTGCCGAGGTCTCATTCCCTTTGTAAACTAGTACACTGTGATTTGAGCGGGGCAACAATTTCGCTCTTAAAAGAAAACAATTTCACGGTTGACACAGTGAAGAGCGGGCATTGCAACAACCAAAGTCGATCATTCTACGTATTTGACGACAGGGATAAATTGAAGAAGATGCGAAGCGAAAAAGAGAGGGAGGGAGCGACGGCGCAAAGAGACTAACACTGGAGGTAGGCGGCATTGAATAATAGAGAAATAGAGAATGAGGGATAAAAGTATAGAACTCTCTTTCCCTCTCGTTAACATCTCATCTAAAATCTGGGGATGGATTTCAACGTTGCGAACACGTTCGACGATCGAGTCGAATTTATCGCAATCCCGACTGGTCCTTGCTGGATATTCAATCCCAGAATCCTTGCTATAGCCTCGAGTGTGTACATATATAAAGTGAATACGTTTTCCTGAAAGTTTCGCGATTGCAGGCAGTGTGGCCTCGGCTCACCTAATAATTCAAAGTAAACACGCTTCATAAATGGAATCAACAGTAAATTATATTAATATCAAATGAGTTATCACTGCACCAATGGACAATAACTCTTCGAGAGATTTCAAGAAAATTGAAAACGAATAATTCATTAGTACAAATGTTACGTTATATCAGGAATTTATTGAAAAATTTGATTTTGACGACGATTCAGTCGTGCATGAGACAATTATGGATCCTCTTTAATGCTGTCATCATTAGTTTTCGACGATAAGGATGCAAAAAATAATTAACAAAACCATATTCAGCGACATTCATTCATTCATTCAATGTGAAAGATACTACAATATTTTGATAATAATAAATTGATGGGGTCGAATGAGAACATTTGACGAAAGTTGACAGTAAATTGTCATTGCGAGATGCAGTTGTTTGTCATCTTCAATTGTGCCTCCTTCGCGAAACTTCCTAGAAGCCAAAAATTCAGCCAAAAATGACTAAATGTTTCTGCTGAGTGCACGATCTAAAATGACCTACCATAAACTTGATCCCCTATTACGAATCATCCTGCAGACATGTCATATTTCTGGGTTAACGTTCTGATCGAACGAGAAATGGACTCTACGCTTCGTATCAGCTAAACCGGCCATTTTTCTCATACACCCGGCGGGTTCCTCCGTCCGGGCTGATTTGCATTTTAAAAGAATTCTCACAAGCCTGAGTGAGTGGATAAGACATGTTGAAAAATTGGAGAACCCGTATAGCGTCCCACTACTCCGTCGTTATTGCAGCGTCAACGTGTACCACCATTTTTTTTGCTCCGCCGTGTTCGCGAACTTGTTTTGAACGGACTAGGTACGACCCAAGTGGCGTCTCACGACTCAACATTTCCGTACTTCTTTATTTTTCCAGACTCCGTTTTGTAATGGTAAGAAAGCATATAAATCATGTGGAATTAAGTCTTACTCACTTCATCTACTATGCCATTTACTATTTTAAACTCTGTAAATGTCTACACGTGATTCTGTAGCTTTACATGACAAAGAGAATGATTTAAACCCAAACAGAACGCGATATTGATCGGTTGTTGCAAGAAAAAAAGTATCGTTTCTTCACTTTTTTTCTTTTATATAAATTATTTAGTCATGCTTATTCAACTAAATGTGCGACTTATTTAAAAAGAACATTTTTACGTGTACGTTAAAAAAAAAAGAAAAAAAGTTACGAAACGCTACAAAATTCAATAACTCATTGAACAACGAATCATTTCTATTGTGATTCGCCAGTTGAAATATACACGCTCACATTTATTCGGCAACAACAGAATAAGCGGTAAGGGAAGGGAGGGGCAACACAATCAGGATTTCTCGGAACGTCGCGGTAAACACAGGATTACCGCGTTGTCGCGAAAGCGGGTCTACTGATAAGACAGTAATAATCGAACGTTCAGACAGTGCGGACGCCCCTGTGAGACCCGCAATCCATTGCGTATTATTAAATATCGAGTCATAACAGAATATTCCTACTCTTGCCGAGACCAGCCCAGCATTTATTTCCCTACAGGTATTTTATCCCCTAGTCATTTGTGTATTCACATTCAATAGAACGCGAGTAATGGGAATTGAGTAATAATATATTGAAAGGGGTAAAGTCGTAAAAGAATAACTTTGTGAAGGCTTTTTTTCATAACAATTATATTGAAGAATTTAATGGTATTTTAACGTGGCCTGAAAATACTTTTGAGTGATAGTTTAAACGCATAGAATGAATTGTATTTAAATTGTATTAACAATTCGTTACAATTGTATTGAACTCAGCGGGAAAATCTAGTTGATTAATTGTGCATAATTAATATGAATTAATTACGAAACTGTATGATTTCTATATATCGACGAAACTGAATGTGAGCTCTATATTAATAACGTTGAAATGTATTATCAGACTTGTAGCCACGTTTACATATATATTTGTAATAAAGGTTATATGTACATGTATATATGTGGACGATATAGTTGCACTGCTCCATATCCTTTTTATTCGTGGCAGGTGAGAGGGTGCACCTGTTGCTCCTTTACTCTATGCCCAGCAGCGTGTGGCGCTTTTCATATTCTTTCGTGAAAATGCAACTCGACTGATACGTGACAGATCATACAACGTGGTTTAGGCTTTAACAAAAATTTGTACAATTTATCAATGGTGCTATTTTTGGAACTTTTGAAGAATAGATTTTACTTTGATGACCAGAGGAAAGTGAGAGGTGCGAAGGAAGGTAATTATTATGGACAATGGGGGTCAGTCCGCGATTAGAAAGTAATTTCCGATTAATTCGTAACAAAACTTATGCATTTTATTGCAGTTTTTTTTTTTTTTAATGTAACAATCGATTCAATTTTTTCTTCTTTCACTCCGTAGTTTTTTTTTTGTTACGCTTCGAACTTTACATAAAAAATCACACAAGGAACATATTATTGCACATTCGAAAATGGTTTATTAACGTATCGAATTTTCGTCTTCCATGATATCTTATCGTATCGAAAACAAAGAATAAAAATGCTGCTGAGTAACCCGAAAACTTTTCAGTTCTTGTTCTCGTCATCCTTCGGTTGTCAGTGCACGATGACGGCAATGTGATGTACGAAAACTGTACCGTCAGCACAGATTAATGGCTGTTAGACTATCAAACGTGGTGAACGGAGAGATCAGGGGGGGGGGGATAGGAGAACTATGTGAAATGACACGTAACAGGCTAAGATAGAACAGGATCAAAATGAACTGGGATACGGTGACATGGATAACTCTTATCTATACTGCATTCGTGTCATATGAACTCGGAGAGGATTAAAACTTCGAAATTATCATTACAGAATCAAAACAGGGAATGACCTTGAATGTTGAGTGACATATATTACGATGAATGTATAAATTTTCATAATATCAAATTTTTATAAATAAAACAAAATTCATTGTATGCAGAAAAAAAATGTATATCTTTGAAAATTGTTTTTGACAGTTTTTTGAAACTCGATCGCACATTCAACTTTTAAATGTTCTTTCGGGTGAGACTGGGAGGTTAATTATGTCAGGATTAAGCACGGAATTTTGATCAAATTCAGACATTTTTAAGTTTCATAGTGCATAGTCGTCATAGTTTAACTGATGACGAAGAACATGTTTATTATGAATTGTGATTATTTAGTTCTGTCGATGCAAGAGCAGGATAATTTTTTTAATTTTTTCGCACCGCACACAAACTATACTTGTACTGAAAATAAGGGGAAAAGCGAAAAAGAAAAGGGATAGAGAGCGAGAGAGAGAGAAAGAGAGAGAGAGAGAGAGAGAGAGGGAGAAGAGGAAAGAGAGTTTTAGATAGAAAAACCAACTCAGTACGACGAGAAAACGAAAAGTCGATTGAGCGCAGTCATGCGTGCGAGGTTCCAAGCTCATCGACCCCCTGAATCTTGTCTATTTATTGGTTCCTTCGCGAGCAATCTGGATGATTATTGGAAGAGACATTGCTCGAACGGTAAATCGCAAGTCCGACCTTTTCTCGAAACTTTTTATCTCCTAAGACCCGATTGGATTTTTCCACTCGTTCTCCTGCAGATGTTTTTCTACCAAGATTTTCCTTATAGCGACTTCTTCAATTTCGTAGTGTATTGAACATACAAATATAGTCAGTTCCAAAACAAGCACAACAAAAACACTTTTTACTCCTCGAGTTGGAAATTTCGTTGCTTCGACAATTTGACCGATTACGCATCAACCAATATAGTCGTTCGTAGCAAATTTTCTACCAATAGAATTTTTTGCATAAAAAATAGCTGAAGAGGCAAATCTTTGGTGCTGTCAAAATAAATGAAAATTCGTCTTTACTGCGTGCAGCACTCGAATTTTATTGCAATTAGCAATCATTTAGACGTTCAAGGCATCAGATTTATTTTAAAAAAATTCTTTCTCGGACGTACATGAAATTAATCGATTTGAGTATCAAAAAAGCTTCACTGCTTTTTGGTTGTTGTTGTAGTTGTGTTTTTTTTTTACTACAAAATAACTCAGTCAACTTATTGCCCACCTCGTCCGGTATGTTTTGTTTTTTCTCTCTTTAACCCCCTAGAACCGTTGAAGGTCTCGTTTTGCACGTCGCGCTTCTTCAACTATATAATAACCAATATAACCAAACGAGCACTTAGTGACATTTTGCCCATGTTGCGAATCGTCAAAGTTGTACCGCTGCTTATCGTTCAAGGACGACAGCTGTGGCTTATTGAAAAATCGATAGAACCGCTTTGGGTCCCTAAGGAATTTTTCGCGGAGCTACAACTTTTTATTTTTCTTAATTGTGTCCATCATAAAATCACACGTTTTCATACCTTTTGCGATGCAAATTCACAACGGAATTCCCAGTTTTTCAATTTCACAAATTTGACTTAATGAATTTCAAACGTGAGAGGTCTTTCCACGATTTTTCGAGTACTAGAAAAATGTAGTATTTTTCAACACAAATTTGTATATTTCTCTAAACGAGTCGCCTTCTCGTGTTTGTGATTTTTGTTTCTATTTTTTTTTGTCCCAATTTTCGCATAAAGGCGAACTCTTTTTCAAATCGGTTATGATTTCATGAAATTGGAAAGATTTAATTTCGCACGACGAAAGAGAAATATCACGCACGTGGAGACTCCATAGCATATCGATTCGCTATTAAATTATTTGGTGCTCGAAGCTTTTTCGTGAAATTGTAAAACCCACTTACTTTTTGAGGTATCTTTGCGAGAGAGAGATAAAATGAAGAGGAACTAACGTGCAACTTTCAAATTTGCATTTTCGTCCACATACAAATATATCTGTACACGTATGTATTGAACTTTTTTGCGGTTGTAGCTCGTAGGAATTTGCCGAAATGAAATTGAGAAAGCTTGCGGGTATGCGGTGATTAAAGTGTATGTGTGTGCGTGTGTATTTGTGTGTGGCGTATTCCTCGGGGCATATTTATGCATGGTGTCTACATATATCTGTTCTCAAAACGAGAGATGCAATCTCCGCCATTCTCGTTTTCCTCTGGTATATACGCATTCCCAATCGTTATTCCCAGTTGCGAAACTTCATTTGTGGGAACACGCTGTGTGCGAGGGAGCGAGAGGGCGAGAGAGAGAGAGAGAAAAAGAGAGGAACTGACTGACATCGTATATAACCGGCGTAAAGAAAATTCATGATCTCACGATTCTCTATATTCCTGGTGAGCAAAATTCGAGCACTTTGTGACCCGGTAAAAAGGAAATAATTCGAAAATATGGTTTACAGATTTTTTTTTTAATTTCTCGCTCTCCTGTAGAGAATGATTTTAATATTGAAACA
Organism: Campoletis sonorensis; assembly: GCA_013761285.1. Classification (NCBI taxonomy): domain Eukaryota; kingdom Metazoa; phylum Arthropoda; class Insecta; order Hymenoptera; family Ichneumonidae; genus Campoletis; species Campoletis sonorensis. Next base: position 43,364 of record JACEOJ010000202.1, read on the forward strand.
CAAAGTAGAAGAAACCAACACTAGGTCAGACGAAGGAAAAATTATGTCCAGCCAACGTTCCAATAATGCAAACAAATTGCACGAAAGCTCGTTAACAATGTTTTTCGACGTTTATTAAAACGTTGGGATTCCAGAAATAATAAAAAGTCGAAAATATTTCAAAGCTCGTCTAATATCAACGATATTATGATGAGCAAAGAAGAAAGATTGAATTCGAAAAATTCTATTGCACCAATTTCGATGTGAATGAAAAAAAAAAGAAACATTAATAATTTACATTCTTTTGAAATTTTTTCACAATATCAGTATATTTGAATACTGAGAAATATAATATTAAGAAATTTTATGAAAATCACCTTCGCGTTTTCTCAATAATGTGGACGAAGGGATATTCGTGAGTTTCCTCCTTCGCCACGTGATATCGCTGTAATTTCGTAGCATCTGTGGCAAATAGGTGCTTGGGGGTAAAAATATTCTTGAACGTAACGAAAATGTCTCCGCTCTCTTCACAATCGCGTCTCTACTTTCACATAATAATTTTTAGTATCGCCATATTAACGTCTGCAGTGGTCTAGTTTTCTATAAAAAATATTCTCGCGTACAATCGGTTTTTGTATGCATGATTTAAAATGTATTGTTTACGTGTCTAATTACGTGAATAATGATTGAACGATATTGAAAAAAATTGTTGACCTTTTTCCATCATCATCAAATGCTATATTTTTATACTTTGATTTTGATGAGCTTCACATGCAATTATTATTATTTTTTATATCGAATCATATCGATTTTCAAGAAAATGAATAATGGATGAAATTTATTAAAGATCCTCATGGGATTGGAAACGTGCTCGTGTGCAACAGCCCAAAGGGACGAAGAAAAATAGAAGTCGTACGGTGGTACCTTGACAAATTCATATACGCGTCATGTGCATTAACTTTGTGTGCCAACAGGGAAAACGCGTAACCCGAAGCGTCGGGTAGTTTAGATTCATTCGCGTCTAGTTATAGCAGCAAAGGGATGAAGTTAAGGAGGGACATGGGGGTCGAAAGTGTGTCCCCCTTTCTCTCTCCTACTTTTCTCAGGATCTCTTTCTCTCTCTCCCTTTCTTCGCATTTGGGCAGAGGCTGGTAAGTGTAAACGAGGCCATTCCCACGGGGCGTGTAACCGGTTAGTCGGTTATTGTTCGGGGAAGCTTGAGAGGAGAGCTTTTCAAGGGAAAATGTTGTGTGTATTGCTGCTGGGCATTTCCGGCTTCTTAATGTAGAACAGTCCGGCTTAACACCCAGAGTATCCTGCGGAATACTCGCTAGTCTGTGCAATCTAACCACGCGCGTATATATATATTAATGTAACTTCACCCTTTCACGTATTCCCGGAAGCGGAAGGGAGAATTAACGCGCAACGTGGAGCATTCAAGGCGAAGAATGTTTTCCGCGTCTAGTGTGTTGGCTAAAGCGGGAAGGACATTTGTCGAAGTTAAGTGAAGAGAACAAAAAAAAAAGCTAAACATCGTTCTTTCCTCTCTTGAGAGTTATTCCTTGTTTTTAAGAGCGTTGGGCATTAACCTGATTAGCAGAGAGGGATAAATTGTCTGAAAAAAATAGGAAGCATCGTTTAAATAGCTCATATTTTCTATTTATTTGTGGAAAATTTACTTGAATTTTTTCAAATTTCTTTCCTATAGGCAACGTCCTCTTAAAACTTTATGTTTTCAGAACTTTTCCATGTATAAAGTTGTGAAAACATTGCTTTTGACGCGATAATACGATCCGGAAGTTGCGTTGATTGATATATACATTAAGCATCGCATCGTTGCTCGTTTTCCAGATGCTCCACACGGGACTTACCTGCTGATAGACGGCAGACGCTTGGATCCCGGTAATCAATTTGTCCCCGTTAAGGAGGGCTCCGACTTGACACTTGAGTGCGCCGCTGAGGGTGGGAATCCACCTCCAATTCTGACCTGGGGCATGATACTGTCACAAGCGACGTTAGATGGCCCGGAGCAACCACCGGACAATCTCACTGTTCTACCATCACCGCAGAACGGTCGCAGCGGAGCTCATCTCAAGGTGTTACGGGGACACCACAATGCCACCATCACATGCACCGCACGGCATATCACTCTACCGATACCGATGAATGCCAGCATATTGCTCGACGTTCAATGTAAGTTTTTAACGATATCAATATTTTATGAAACTTCAACACACTGGATTCCGCAATACTGCAAACTCGTCTACAGGGTGTTGGATAATTATAAGCGTAAACTTTACGTCCGGTTTGAATTCTGAGTGAAGAAATGATGATTTTTGATGAAACAGTTTTCTGACGAGTTGCTAATTGCAAAAGTTTAACGATCTGTGAACTTTCACTATGAGAGCTGCCTAAACTGTTCGATATAGAGCAAAAATGTATAGAACCAATTTTGTTGGGCATAAAATTTCCTGCAAAAAAGTCCTAATGTGTATTTATTGTATTTTGCATAGTTTAGTCCTGAAAGTAGTTCGAAAAGACAACCATTTTCGGAGATCAAGTAAGACTAGGAATTGCTGGTAAAACATTGATTGCATCGAAGTTTCATTCATCAAAATTTGTCTTAATTAAATTACGAAATAGTTTGCTCGTGTCCTTACCTTTTCGATATTTCACTCTTCACATACTATTAAATATAAATGAATTTAAAAGGATCTCGTAAAGACTAATTGAACCACGTGATAGTGCAAGTAGTTAGCTAATTACTCACCTCTAATTACTTTATAACAGCAAATAATGATAAAATTTCGTGTAATTAGAAAACCACTTTCATATTTATTAAGTCGTTTTGCTTTTCCCGAATATTTTTTTAGCTTTATAACGAAAAACGATCATTTTAATTAACATTTATATTCGGAACAAAAAGGCAGTGAATGAATTTACCAACGCGATTCACAATTTATCAAAATTAATCAAATTACACTTCGTTCTGAGAAAAACGTTCGATGTTGGTGAAATAATGAGCGTGCTAAATATACATTTTCTGTTAACCTGGATGACTCCATTCGAGACCGTTTTATTTCAAGCTAAAAATCATATAAATTCTGTAAATTTAGCGATGGACTTCATTCAAACAAGAATCACTTTGATCGTTTGAATAAAATCAGAGGTTGAATGCTTCAAGATCGTGAGAGTGTTTGCCGGAAAACTGAGAAATTAACTGCACTTATATATCGAAGGGTTGCAAGTTGCATTTTGATACTTAGTACTTGAGGCGATGAGAGCTTTCGTGAAAACTTTTGTGTGAAACTCTACTAGAGACATTGTTCAACTGCGTACTACATTTGTGAGGATTTTGATGCATGCATGAGCATATACATGTGTGAGTTTGTATAATCTGTGTGCAGCGTACGTGCAAATTTTGCAACATTAATTAGCTGCTCTCGATTCTCATGTACGTCACACCAGCTAATGTACACAAAGAATGTCAGTGTGTAGGTACTTGATATAGTTGGCTCACGTGGATGAAGTACGGGTTTGTTTAGAAGGTTTAGAAGACCGGATATTGTTACACGTCTTTCGATCCCATATACCGGAAACCTTGTCGTGGCCAGGACATAATCGTGAATTTAGTCACATACACTTTCACGTCATTTTTCATTTTTTCATCGAAATCTTTTATACAGATTCGTGGAAAAAGAGAATAAAACTTAGTATAACTGTCAACTGACAGCGATGTAGCTCCGCTAATCACAAAAGATAAGCGTTCTTGGGTGAAAACATTACTTGGTTGGGTGTCCGCTCGGCGATGAACCGGTTCGCAAGTCAATCGCTAAGTGGAAGCCAGTTTTTCTGACTTTCTGATGGTGCTGATCAACTGAAGGTCAGTAAAAATATAGCCACCTGTAGTGCTCTAGGAAAGAGCGTCGGTAGATAACACTCTGGAGAGTTTTACAGGAACCGGTTCAAAGGCATGAAGCTCTCATAAAACTCCAAGAGACCCTCAGAAATGATAAAAAAAATGAAAATACTGTAGCTGTCAATATTTCTTCAGTCAATTTTCCGTTGAATGGAAATACTTCGAGCTTTAAAAACCACATTGGGTCACCAAGACCCATAGACTTTTTCAACTAAACAGAACGCTTTCCGAAATTGTTGAACATGTAGAATTCTCTACTACTTTGTCGTAACAGATTGGACGATGTACAGTCATTAACTAAGTGCATCTCCTATTTTAACGTGACTCGGAACACTGTCTGTTGCTTTATTATTTAGGGAATACATTCGTAGATCGTTTCGCGAAGATATCTATTTCTAGTTATGTTCATTCAGTCTCCAGTAACAAAAGTTACCCTCCTGAAAATGTGGAATTTCTCACAATGTCCTTACATGGAAAAGCCCAGTTAATGAAAAAACAACGTTGGCCAAAATGTGCATTCATGAGACCATGTCACTCGCAATATACGATTCTCGTGATATAGAAATTTAATTAATCCAGGATAGCCATGTTGAAGGTGCAATTCTGCTAAGTAACTCGTGACTCGCTACCCGCGATCTCCTTGTAACGTGTACCACTAGCTGTATTATGCGATGTCGTTTATTTTCTTCTCGCTTAGGTCTCTGGTGTCCTGAGAAGAGGGCGAGCGGAGTTTGGAAGGCTTTCTTTCAGAACCTCTCTCTCTCTCTCTCTCGCTCTCTCTTTTTTCCCTCCCTCACCATCTTCATCTCTTCCCCACACAGAGTTACTTCTCCAAGCTACCAAGCTCTAGAAACACACCGGCAAGTCCTCCCTTCTTCTCGCTCGAAGGCACCTGGCAATGCCACAGGAGTTTCGAGCGAGCCTTCACAGAAAACTTGCCGGCGTTGGGATTAACTCTTGCACGAACAAAAACACCAAGTGGAAACGCAACATGAGGATAAATGGAAGGGGAAATACAGCAGTTGGGAATTGCTCTTTCCACCTTCTCAAACTCACTCTTTCCGTAGCTTTCTGAAGTACACTTTTTACTCTTTCATCCAGCTATGGATATTTATATGTATTACGTAATATACATATATATTGTTACTCAAAGGACAATATATATCAGACATTAAACGTGACTTCACAAACCGTAAGAAATAAGGGTTGGAATACCATAATTTTTCAGCCCTCAAAACTTGTTCAGAAGCGTAGTAAAAAATGTTGATATTGCTTTAAATGTTGTTCACAAAATTCAATACCGTCAACAAAGTAGTCAAGAGTTTGTCGTATATTTCGTAGATTCGTTATAAATCAACATTTCGCATATAGAAAGAAAGCAAAAAAATGTCGATAGAGTCCGCTGAAAAATATCGTATTTGGTCAAATCGGAGACGACGATAATTTCAATGAATTTTTCTATACTCGTTCGGAAATAAGGATAAAAAATTCGTTTCCATTTATCAAAAAGAACAGAATTTTTCTTCATTTTCGAACTATTGTAGGATGAAAGCTACTCAATATTGATTTTCTCTAGAGGATCGAATTTTAAAGGATAGAATTTGTCACGTATAATGATCCTTTCAAATAGCTAACTTCTGACTCGCTGAAAAGTAACATAGAAAAATGTCCATTATATAGAAATGTGTGTCAATTGAAAATTCCCAATGGATGTCGATAGTGGCTCAAAGTCAATCAGAGTACCCGGTGAGATCTGGTAGAGTAACGAATGGCCCGAGGCATTGTTATTCGTCAAATATATGTTTCACGCGTCAGTAATCTCTTTTGCGATTTCTAAATTGCGACGTTTCCGTGATCGGAGGAACGGGGAGAAGAAGAACGTGGAACGAGCATTATTACGAGGATATTGGAAAATATCGTTTTTGCACGAACGTTATACTTGTACGGGAGCCTGGGGAATGACGATGTGATTGAACTGGTGAAAAAAAGCAGAAAAAAATGCGTTGTATATATAGTACGTCGCCATGTAAAAAAGGGGCTTTGTTAGGAGGGAGACGATATTTTTTTTCCCCTCTCTCTCTCTCTCTCTCTCCGTCTCTCTCTTTCTCTTTCTCTCTTACGGCGTTTCCATTTATCCGATGGTTCACGGAGATTTTTTTGCACTAATAGGTTTTTAACGATTCCCGGTTCGAAACGACAGAAAAGGTTCGAGTTCTCGCTCTTCGAAAGCTCACGGTGATGCCTGACGGAGCAATAGAGTCGCTTGCGCAGGGAAAACGGAAATTCACATAAGGGGTGAGAGTACGAATAGGACGAACAGCGGCACGGGAGAGGCAGGGAGGGTTAGAGGGCAAAAGCTTTTCAAGGAGTTGCCGCAAACACTTATTGATCACAACCAAAGTACCTTGAAGAGGTCGAGAGGTGAATTTCAAACGTTTCGCGTCAGCCAAACGGATAAAAATGTATCAATTCAAATATATATATATTCATGTTAGATTGATGTTTTGTGAATAGGCTCGGGCATATCGTGCTCTCAATAACAATTTTTTAAGTTTTTACAAGGTCCTTAAAACATTGAGGCGTCGCGGGAGTATAAATCATTTCATTAAACAGTTTATCGAATGGAACAAAAGAAGCTTATCGTGCGGTGTTGTGAAATTTATTGCAAATTAATCAAAAGCTCTCTCGCTTTCCTGACTCACATTCCCACACGTCGAGTTCCTTTAATTTTTGGTGTTTTTTTTGTTTCTCATTATTTCTATTTATTTATTATTCACGCCTCCGGCCCACATTTACAAATATATCAGAACCAAAAATAGTTGATACACAGTTAAGTGGGTATTCCCGTTCTAGAGTTCATTTAATCAGACGAAATAATACGATTTCAAATAACCCACATTACGTGGCTCGCTGAATTCGCGGTTCCTTCAATTTAATGCCTGGTCAAATGCCAACAGGTTGTTGATTACGAGCTTTGTGACTGGAATACATTAATTAAATTGCCTTCTTATTGTTCAAAATTGTATCAAAATTAGACTGACGTTGAACGTGATTTACGATTATTGTACGTTTAATGAGATCAACATATCATACAAAATTCAAGGCTCACGATACATAATTTTTTACGGATATTTATACAATTCGCTTGTTGCTACCGCTGCGATACGTTTCATACAAACATCAATATATGTTTTTATATATTTGTATATTTTCATATAATTGTACGTATGCATACAAATACGTTTCCTATTCACACGTATCGGTGATATTATTCCTGGACGAATGAAAGAAATAGTTATAATTGGGCTTTTCCGCAAACCGAATATAAAAGAGGGATTCATTATCTGATGAATAACTGTTGGTATATTATATAAATACAAATATTCATATCATAAAATTACTTCTACGTGCGCCAGCATTGAAATCGACGATGAAACGATTTTTTTCCTCTGCAGGTCAATTATTCAAATCCAATTTAAACGAATAATAAATAAATGACAATTCAAATCTCTCTAAAAATAATATTTAATTCTTATCATAACAATTTCATTCGTTATTCAAAAAAGAAAACGATCAATTGAATTAATTAAAGTTGAATTAATTAATCGTCCCAATATTAATTTGTCCTCAACTTGTTTTACCCACAAAAAAAACTCAGCATCTCATATGAGACAGAGACATTTCATTTTTCCAAAAGTCTACAAATCGTTGCGACGAAGCATAAGTCAGATGTGCTTTTTTCTTGCTCCATGGGATTTAGTGCTTTTGCCACGAAGCAGTATCTTTTAAATCTTTTGTTCGTTTACCTCTGAGAACAATGCTTCCTTTTTATATGTGCTCTTGAAGACGTTAACTCGGGGTTGTTGCCCTGAAACATTTCTTCGAGCGGCACGTAATTTCCGTGTACTCTATATATCGCCTGGTACATCTCCTACTCTTGTGTCTTAGAAGCCAGAAAAGATCTTGTGAAAAGCCATTGAGCTAGATGTCACGATGCTGCGAGTCACTCGCCAGTAACTCTGACTGTCTTGCACTCGAAACTCACGATGCTAGTCTCAATGTCACCAACCAACAATCGGTTTCCTTATTCTCTTGAAAGCCCCAGTTCTCCCTTCAGCTATTCGTTTCACTCACACACTACACGCTGATAAACTATAAACACAAGTACCTTTATACACACACATACATGGCAAGTAGCAGAAGTGACGTTTCTCGAGGAGCGTGAGTCCCATGAACTTGTAGAGTTCACTAAACGCCAGAAACACGTAACGGTGGCCTTGAGAGATCCGTTTTGGGCTCCCAGTTTGACTTCTTTAGCTTTTATTCCTTCCGTTACCGCTCGACGATGGAAATTCTTGAATTTTTGGTATTATGTGACCAGCCTTGTAGGGAATTGCTAATTATGAAATCGAACATAAACTTCATTTGAGTACTGACAGCGAGCGATGGGTGTATGGTTGGCCCGTAGCTTGAGCAATCTTCAAAGTTAAACGACTTTGGAGGAGGTCAGTACTTGGTTGGGTGACCGCTTACCCATGCACTGGCTCGCATACCAATCGTTGAGTGGGTGGCAACAGAAACAGCATCAGGGAAAGTCAAGAGGGGAAAAGAGTGCGATTTGAATGATGGGGTAGGCTCATGAAAAGCCACAAGCGTATGGAAATGAAAAAAAGTAGCTTTAACGGAAAATTGATAAAAAAAATTATATTCGTATTCCTTCGTTAAACCCTCGAATGGACAAAAGTACCATTCACCTTCCTACAAATATAAAATGAACAAATGAATTTCCAATAATTCGACAAGCCATCAGACAGTGGATTTAAAATAAATTCAACAACATGAGCGATTAATGGTTTTAATGATCAATTGAAATATCGTAATTGAATGATGAACATTCGTCAGATTCGATATTAACGGAGCTGGGGCTGTTATAAGAGTATGAAAATTGAAGTATGGCACCATTATTCCAACGCACGTGAATCCTCTCACATCTCATATTCGCGAATAGGTGTTACATGTATATACATATGTATATTTTTTGCCCTATAAACATCTAACGGCAGGCAAGGTACTGGAGATGCCTGTTTTACTGCATTCACGTCGTGTTCGGGTTTGTACTCTCGATCAATCACAGTCAAGTTAACGCGGTGACGTGTACAAGTACAGATACTCGTGGAGAAGGTCCTCTCTCTCCCTCATCCTCACAATATCTCTCTTCCACTTTCTGCCCTCCGCTCAAACTCGGTTTCTCGATGCTTGCGCACTATTATATCAGTGAAGGTGAGTTTAACACTTTGTCGATGGTACAAGAGCGGGGAACGAGGCAATATCACTTCGCGACTGACTTTCAAACGTCTCAAGGCGATATAACCTCTACGTGGGGTAAACAAGATGGAGGCAAGTGCACGGTAAACAGGGCGAAGCGTGTGGCATCGTTCCTCCCAACTGCCGAACCAACAAGAGATCTTCAACCCATCTCTCTTCGTCTTTCCTTTGTAAGCTATAACTTTTGACGTTCTTTTTTATCACACTCCATTCACTCACTTTACTTTGAGCCGAATTACTCTTTCTTGCACGAGAAAAGCGTGCTTTGGAATACGCTCGAAAACAAAAAATGATGGTCCATATAAAATGCAGCAATGTATCATTTGATCAGTGAGGGCGTTTTCCAGTGGCATCGAGTTTAATTCTGAAAATCAAAACGTCAAAAATCCTAGTCTCAAGTTCACATGCGCCGAATAATTTGCACTTCCCGTTTGCACTTTCCTTTTTGATACTTAGCGTCGACTGTCTTCAGCTTCTCAGGTTTATTCATTTCGTGAATTCAACTGAGTATAGTTTGGAATTATCCACCGATGAAGGATATTGAATTAATTTCAAAGTGTAAACAAACGTCAACAGTTTGCTAGGGTTTTTGCTCAGTTTTAGTTGAATAGAAAAGTCCCATTTGACGTATGGAATGGCATTCTAAACGTTAACCTAATTTTCATAGTCCTTTTTAGAAATCCTCCCACCTCTCGGTCTGGTGAAAAAGTCTTTGTAGGAAACTACTCATTTGAGAGGATCAGTTATAACGTAGAAGAGATGAGACTAAAAAGAAGAGGGATAAGTGGAGAGTCGAAGGTATAGAGAATAGAGAGAAAGCCCATGGCATGAGTTTGCGGATCACGTCAAGGCTCCTTTCCTCGAAAACTTGTCGGAATGTACGTGCCATTTCTCCGGAAACTCGGGGCCCGGAACTCGTAATTGATTTACAAGCTCCACATCGCGATAGCGCGTGAACCGAAGGCGCTGAGCCACGGAAAGGATGGTTACAGAAGGTTAAAGAGCGAGGGGTAAATCGAACGAGTCGAATTTAGCGCAGAGTTCACCTGCGCCGAGATGGTAGGAAGAGACAAATTTTGGAGCTTTCATGGTCCATCATCTTTGACACTATAGCATTTCGATCTGTGGTCCCTGCCCATCGGACATGACTGTCGCCGATGACAGCCGATATTTCTCAATCAGAAATGGTCATTCATCTCTCCAAGGATTTTATATATTTTTTTATCGCGCTTGATTGACATTCATGGATCTGCTGTGACATGGAAAATGCACGAGATTCTACGAGTGACGCGAGTGTCACTCGATCCCCGTGACCAAAAGTATTGACGATATATTTAAATATATGGGACAACTTCCAGGTCTGCTTGCCAAACCTGATATATATTTCACGAATTGGCAAACCAGTGATAACTTTACGGTTCTTTTCCCTCTCAGTGACCCGTGGTTTAACTAATTCGAGCAACTTAGCAGACTGTATCATTCGCATACGTGCGTATCTGGGTCATTCGCCTCTCTTCCGTTTCTTCTTCACTTATCCTATGACGTTTCATCCTTTTTTCTCTTCATCCCATCTCTTTCTTCGTAGCTTTCGCCGTTGCTATTCTGTCCCTCGGTTCGCGCGAATGAGAAATTTTGCCTCATTCCTCTTCGCGGAATTACTTCCTGTAATCTTTCTCGAGAAAAGTTATACGTACTCTTTGGTATACTCTCGGGTATGCGCGGGGGAGCACTGTGCACTGTGTATGCATAAGGTACTCTACTGCGGCGCGCAGCATCGCACATTCACTTCTCAGAAGCACCCGACGAGCAACGATTCCAAGCCGAAGGTATAAGCAAAGAAGGAGAAAGGGTGGTGGTGTTCTAACTGTCGGGAGGGGCTGATGATGGGGGAAGCGAAAAGTGCACGGACCCCACAGTAGTAAAGGTGGAGAGGGAAAGGAAACGGTAGAGACAACTTGGACAGCCCAGGTTTTCCAGTCTCTACGTATTCTCATAAGATATTCGCGAATAGAACGGGCTACGCGGGAGTTACATTTTACTATACGGATAAAGGAGGATTTGCAGAGGTTGTCTCCGGGCCAAAAGAGGCCAATACCCGTTAACCCACCCCCGTTTTATCCCCGCTCATCCAAGGATAAACGAAGCACACTGTCTCACTCTTTTACCTCGCGCTTTTTCATCCATTGTTTTTTTCTTTCGCTAACTCCAACGACGACTGGTTGGCTGTCCTCGTCTCAAGCTGGCTGGCAAGTGCAAGAAAAACCTCCGAGGTTACAATTCATTGGGCGAAAGAATCTTTTCTCTCTCTCTCTCTCTCTCGCACTCTCTCATTCTCCGCGTGCTCCTAAGTGTGCCCGCACTCTCATTTGTGAACTCTCAAAACTATACGGTAAAGAGGAATCTTTCGAGTCACTGCCAAAAACATCAGACGATGCGCCCAAAACTTTCAAGTGTATGTAGATGACCTCCTGCTTCCTACTCCTCCTTTTATACTTTCCGTAAACTTTTCAGTCGTTTTACGTCCCGGTGGAGCTTTAGGGGAAATTATTTTATATTTATAGTTCTACTGGGATTGGTTCGTCGTGGCTGTGGGAAATTTGCGAGTATTTACGAGCTTCTCTCGAAATAAATGGCCCTCCTCATCTTCCACTGCTTCACAGATGTCGAATATTCTCGATCTCTCTCCAGCACCAACTTTAACAATGGCGATTTCATTTTTGAACATGACATCTTTATTCGAACATTTTTTATCATTTCATCAAGGCTCGTTTAAGCATCCGTTATACATCAAGTACTGAATAATCCGTAACTTACCGGGGCGCCAAAGTTCCATTTACTAAATTGTTGAAAGAGTTTGACGGTTAAATGGGAGACTGAATATCTATACAAGTCCTTTCTTTCTTCCTGTCGTCGTAATGGCTCGTGCCGTTTAGTTGGCGTTGAATGATTTTTTTTTCTCTCCTTGTCGCCGCTCGGCATAGTTGTAGAAGCTCGCGAACCGTCCTGGCCAATGAGGCAACAAACAACCTCCTTTATCGCGCCACAAGCTCTCTTCTTTCAGCTCTCTTTTCTTCTCGGCTTCTCTTCTCATTTCTTTCTCTTCTTATTCTTCTTCTTCTTCTTCCGCATCCGTCGTTTATACCCTTTTATTTTCCTATATATACCTATCCTTTTTGCCACCCTCTTTATCCCACCTACTTCTCTGTCACTGAGAGTTCCTTGGATTCCATTGTCTCCAGGATGCGGAGAAACCCTTGGCCTCCGATTGTGCTACTATATGCAGACACCAGCCAGTTGCTATATGGGAAAAGCTTATTCCTCTTTATATACATATATATATATATATATACAAACATATCGACCTCCTTCCAATCTCACTCAGTCGTATTCTGTTGATTTATCCACTGTTAACTGTAGTATTTGCTTCCGCACCTGCGAAGCTTTTTCAAACTGACGTGTTCCCCGTTTCATCACGAGCGATACTTCAATGACATTGCTATATATTACGGAACAAATCTTTCGATTAATCGGACGATCTCATTGAATGAAAAATAAAAATCTACTAGACCCGGACATGCCTTTTAACGTCCTAAGAGAGTTCAATTACTCGAAGTAGATTTATGTCAAGAATGTGAGATGCGGTTTAGCGAATAATAGACATTTCAATTTTCATGTAATCAGATTGTGTCACCGGTTTAAGTCCATCAACTTTTTTCTCAGTTTAGCGGGACATTTCTACTTTTACCTCCTTTTTGGTGCGAGAAGCTCCGTGCGTACGATGTCTTCAGATTATTTTTCATTGTTTCGTCATTTTTTAATGATAAATATTATATTTTAACTACGAAAAAGTTAGAATTTTTGTTACGTTGCAAATTTCAACACCTTTCTTTCCACTTAAAAATTATAATACCAATTTAATCCCCTAGAAAAGTTGGTTAATCCGGAAATAACTTTATTCGTATGAATATTTGAATTCCCCTTACTTAGACACTTTAATAATAATATGCTCAGAGTTTTACGCAATGAAGAATCGACAATTAGTCTCCGTGGAATATTTTTACGCCCTCATAAAGTTATGAAGTTGGTGAAAAAGTTGAAATAAAATGGCTGTATAAAGTCCACGTGCGATACTCCATTTTACTGCATTCTTTGAACTTGTTGAAATCGTTATACGAGGGGAAAGCAAACGAATAGGATGAAGCAAGTGGGTAACGCTTGAACCCCGAGGGCCTACGGAAACAGGAACAAACGATTCGAGAGCTCTCTCTCTCTCTCTCTCTCTCTCTCTCTCTCTCTTTTTAACCATTCATTCATATATCTCATCCATCTATCATCGATTCTCTTGACGGGTCTTCCGGGCGCCAAGAGTCTCTGTCCTTTTCTCACTATTTTTCTCCATCCAGCTCTCTCCTCGTCTCTTCGATTGTGTCTCGTGTATATGCGTGCACCCTTAAGCGCATACATCACTATAGACGTATTTAAACAGTACGAAATGGTGGTGTATCACTATTGATTCTTCATACACATTCCAGACAAGACGAAGAGTGCTCTTCACATGACAAATAAACGATAAATCCGTATCGCATCCATCCTCGTATCGCTACTGATCCTATAAAACTGATGGGATAATTTCACTCGCTACTCTAGACTACAAGTCAAACAAAAATTTTCTAATATTTAACTTCAAAAGTGGATATTCCTTCTACGTTGTGTTTCCCCAAGAAATTGACTGTATATCCCTTTAATTTATTTTCCGTAACGTCCTACAATGGAATAAAAAACGACTGAATATGTTCTCTTCAGTACAAAATGTGTATCGCATGCGATATTTAGCTTTAATTGTGTACTATTCTGTTCACTTTTTAATAACGAAGGGAATGGTACATGATGAAGCAATATTCGCTGCTGGATATTTGATGATAAAAATTTTCTGAAACGAGTAAAAGTTACGGGAAAATGCAAAAAATAAGTATTGTTTCGCACGCGGTGATAGTATTCAAAAACAAAAGTACATTTTTCCATCCGTTTATCTACGCGTGGCTCGCTAAGGAGAAGAAAAAAACTTTCCGCACGATAGCAAAAGGTCAGAAAACATGCCAGAGACATTTCGAAATTGAGGAAATTGGTTTTCATCAGTTTTACCATCGCGGTTCAACAAGTCTTTCGGAGTGGAAAAATAATTTCGTCCCAAAAATGTATTCATCTCCAGCGCATGGAAAAAACGTTGTGACATGTAATATACATATATATTTTTTTTTTTTTTGTAAACCACACATGGACTCGTTTCTAGCACGTGCAATTTTACATCTGTCGGGATTCTTGGGATTCGCTATACTCTCATGTGTATGAATACACTTTTTTTTTCTTTTTGCTTTCGAAAATAGAGAAAAGAGAGCTTTTTGGTAGGTCAGCAGATGAATTCTGGCGGTTTTTTCTTGTGTCATATCTCGGCTTCCACGTCGGAGCTTCACTACGCTCTATAGTGACGCTTTTTTTTTTCTTTTTTTTTCTTTTTTTTTTTCTTCTACTCGTTGCATGGTATTCAAATTCATGCTCATTACAAGATTCAAGCTGGCGCACCAGAGGAATTAGACGCAACGAAGAGTCCACAAAACCACGTGCAAGTGACACTTCGTTTAAGCCAACGTGACTCAAATGATTTTTTCCCCTTTTCTTCATTTTATCCTCGTCCTTTACTCTCAGTAGATATGTGAGTAAAACGTGTGTATGAGGTTCTACGAAAATGCGACAATTCTCCGGTTCACTCGAAAAAAGGATGTTCTTTTCGTGCGAATAAATACACAACCAGAGGCAAAAATAGTCGCCGTCTCAGAAAATATATGTTCTCGTTACATACTTTTTCCGTTTCCATATATTTAAAAAATCATGATAATAATAATCATAATAATAATACTAATAATAATAAATAAATAAATAAATAAAAACATAAAACGCGCGAAGCACGATGAGTTCACATTCTTGTCGGTTCTCCGGCTTCCTTTTTATTCCTTATTTTTTTTATCAACTTTACATTCACAATTGTAATTTCATTCTTTGCCTTTGATATAGTTTTTTTCCGTTCATTTTTATATGCATATGTTCACGAAATTGTGATATATTTTCTCTTCGTATACTCCGTATCGATAATCGATACTATCGGTTCCTCGTTCCTGTGGCATATCGCCGCAAAACGAATAAGTCTTTCGGTATTAAAAAAAAAAATACGACGTTCTTACGTCCTTTTTTAGATGAAAACAAACCCGAACAAATAAAAATGTTTGATAGGCTACGTTATTAGACACAACAACCTCCCGTGAACACAATAACAGAAAAATAATTATTCTTTCGATCTCTTGAAGGAGATTAATTTTTTGAATATTCGGTACAACTCGACTGTAAATCCAATTTTGATGGAAAACATCGATTAAATATGTTGAACTGACTGTTTTTGGAAAATGCAACACATTTCGTCGTTTCAATATTCTTATTTGGTAAGGATAAAAAAAACGTGTTGTTATTGGTGTTTCGAAGCGATTCAAAGAAATGAGCAGTGAGACACTCGCTCAATGTTTTCGAAGTGAATTATACAATTTTCTATGTTCAATGTGAAACGAAATCCAAAGTTTCAACTTTAACAAAAATTTCCAGTATTTTTCATGGGAGAATACATTTATTTCTGCATTACAGAATGGTAAAATCTTAAGCACCTTTTGTGCTGTATTTAGGACAAATTTTGTAGCTGGAGGCTGGCCTGGGTGGGCAAAAACGCCTCTGAGAAATGTCTTTTGATATCGCTTCGAGATAAAACCAATTGTCTGTCGAGTGACTCTATTTTCTCGGCTCAAGAAAGTACGGAAAGAGCGTCGTACTCGAGGGAAAAAAAATCTTTCTCAACATAGATATAAGTACAGCGATAGAGGACGATGAGAAAATGACTCGAGTTTTTTCTTAGCAATTTTTTTTCTCGTCTCCTTCCTCTTATTTCCGTAGCGTCGAAACTCCACAAGTGTCGAGATGAAAAACTCTAACGTAGATTCGCATAAATATTCGATGAAGAAGCGAATACAAAATTACCGTGAATACGTTTAGCACAGGAATATTGCACTTTCGTTTTACAAGGGAAACGATCGCGCGTCGAGTGAGCAACTTTAATCGAAATGGACAAAGCACCAACGGAGACGCAATTCTTTTTTATTTTTTATTTTTTACTATTTTCTCTTAACTCTTTTAATTTTTTGAAAATTACTTCTCAAAAGTTTGCAACTCGACTAAATTGGAGTCTGGATATATTTTCGCTCTGAGTCGAGACAACATAACGTCATTTTCTGATCGACGATAATGAAGAACAGCACATTATAATCGTTCAGAAGTAAAAAATCGTCCTGTTCAAAACAGAGTTGATAAGCGACGAAAGAGAAAAATGCTTTTTTTATGAATCCTGAATTAGTAAGAAGTTTTATAATTTCGTATGCAAATATACCTAATGAGGCTGAAGACTGGGAGGTAGACGAACATTTTTACGGGTTCCACCCTTTTCAACTCTTAATAAATAATTCCCCTTCGTATATTTCATTTCGCCAGCGATTTACTTTGTCCTTTGTCATTTTCACGTACCTTCCCAACTACACGACAAATTTGACTAAACTGCTCAACTCCCCATTAAATTTGTCGTTAATTCAAACTTGTGTCGTAAAACAATCGAACATTCTCGAAATTAAAACAAAAATGTCTGGTACAAAACGCTCCGGCCATAAAAATACGGCCTTAATTTTGAGTAATAAAAAAACGTGGCTCGCTCACCACTCCGCGTATAATTTTCCATCATGCTTATCTAAATTAGTTATCCTTCACGCGGAATGAAAAATAAAACGGTTGCACAATCCAGCATGAGAAATTCCGTGGCCTGTATAATGTTCTCAATATATATTTATACATTGTGTCAGGGCGATTGCGATTGCGCGTCATAATCGACGCAACGGGTGTGAGCTTCGCGTGCTCTCTCTCACGTTTGAATTTTTCTTCATCCCCTTTCGTGATAATGCTCGACGAGGCCTATATTAATTGGCGGACTGCCAACATTTATGCTGAAAATACTCTGCCTGAAATTACCCTCATGATGCAGCAGACGCCACTCTCCCTCACATTCAAGGATAAATATTCAAATCATGGAAACTTGACCGAAACATTTGAACTAAAACGTTGAAACTTCTCTGTTGGAAGTCGTGGATTTCATTCAAAAATATCATTAAATTCATGAATTTGTAGAGTTATTATTTATTCGAATGTTCCATAAACGAATCAAACATCACGCAACGAAATAAATGGATACAATAATCCTGTGTATTTGTAGAATTTATAAATATTCAAGTATTTTTCAAACTGCGTTCCGGAAGAATTTAAATTCATTGTACTATATACGAAAATCTATTCAAATTTCCATAATTAACATGTATTTGCCCTCCTTCCAAATAAATTAGAATTGAGTAGAATTTAAACAAAAACGGTAATCATGAAAATTCTAGTTCAATAAATTCAATGCAGAGAATTGCATAATTGTAATTTCATTACGCTATTTAAATTTTTATTAAATCCCTAACGAAAGAGATTTAATTAATATGTAGGAAAATGCAGATGAAACGTAATTATAAAACTTTGTATCTGCTAAATTTGGCTCTATACGTTTGTGATCGTCAATGGTAGATTGATGAAATATATTGCGAAAGGTTCGCGCTATTCATTGGAGAATTACATTTATTAAGGCAAGATTCCACCCTGTAATTTACGCCCCGTTCGACTTTATCACCTTTGTCAAATAATCGGCGAATAAAATTTATTCGGAAATCAACGTACTGACAATACACGGGTTTTAATAATCTGTACAAATCACACAAAGTAGAAATGAAATACGAATTAAAAATAATGAAGAATGTCAGCTTTGAATAGATCTTTAAACGACATTAGCCCCAACGATAAAAATCCATGAAAACTTTGCCTGGATTTCTTAAACTTTTCAAATTTACTAACGTTAGCAAGCTCTATGATGAAAATTTCTATTCTCCAAAATTCCTAAATTACTTTCTTTGGAATGAATATGTTTGTAGTTAACTTTCAACGTGAAATTTTCATCCTTAAAAATCTTTATGCCATTATCTCTATTTTAAGAAATCTCTATATGATTTAATTTATCTGCATTCGAAAAATTGTCTCGTTCCAAACATCTTTATCTTCAAATATCGTAAATGTCAATTTTTCAATGAAGTTGTACTTTGGTACAATTTGAATCAACTTTGTGTCAACTTGAATGTCAATTTTAAGACTATAGTACTTTCTCCTTCCACTTTGCTTCTCCTTTCTTGTCTTTCACCGCTGATTATTATATAGTCCAAGTTCTCATTAAGCGATCGAGGTCTGTGGGACATTTCTGCCGCGGCATTGTTCGCTTTGTTTGGTGTTTATGCTGCCCACCAAATGGTTATGATGGGGCAAGCCTATCCGTATACTGGGGCGACCAGCTATTTCATGAAAGTCTGTGGATGTTATAGAATGCTAGCGCCACTGTAGCTTTCATTAAGCTTGCATTGTTTCTCTGAAGTCCCTGTCTCTGCGAACACCCGCTCCTATTATTCTCGTGAATAACTTCATGCCGTGCGGACAGAAAGAGAAGGCAACAGAAATAGGCAATGTGACAGAGAAAGGAAGAAAGGGTGTGGTGTGTGAGAGAAATCACGAGAGAGTTACATTTCGGGAGAAATGAAGTGAGTCAGGAACAAATCAGAATTTAATCCATCTCATTGTCAAAAGTATTTTCACCCTTTTGAAGTCATCCGACACCGTTTCGTTGGTTAATATTAATTTTAGCTCATCCCTACGCCCATAGCTCATCGATCAAATTTTCACTGCACCAAAAGATCGAATCATCACTGTCGATATTTTACGAGTGATTCTTGGATTTCTCGATAGATTTTTTTTTTTTTCTTTTTTGAAACCCTGATAATAAATATTTGCGACGAAATCTGATTTTTTTATTATTGTCATTTACAACGTTTTCGTGCAAATAGGGGCTCATTTTTAAACAAAGACGTCACGTTGAACAAGCAAAAAAGTGTCGCCTTTGAACAAATGTAGCTTTGCAATCATCTTCCTCGATGTTTCTTTCCCTTGCCAATCAAATCCTTTTCCGTATAGCAATCGGAACTTCATTCACATTTGCACATGGAAATCTGATTTTTTTTATAGTCTTGTTGCATCAGTAACTGAATTGACGACTGTGTATATAACGACGCATAACATGGTAAATGACATATATATCAGTCCAATTAGTGGTTGATCCAATTACTTGTTGGATCTCGTCGACATGTTCATTAAGATCGTCTGATTGGGGAGACGAAAATTACAGCGCTTTCGGCCCATATTTACGAGATTCGTACTATTTTTTTCAACTTGCTTTCAAGTGAATATTCGCACGAAATACTTGGCCCAACTGCATTCATTTAATTTGACCTCATTTTTAAACGTTTTTTTTACTGTCAGTAACACAAACGTATTTATCAGTTACAATACGAAGGCCTAATTTTCAAACGTTTTTTCATTGTCAGTAATACAATCGTATTTATACGACGATTGCTCGGAATTTACTCGGAATTTCTCTAAAGGATTTTCCTGTAAATCGTGTAAAGTTTTGTACATAAAAATCTTATTTTGCAGCAGATTTTTTTGAAGTGTCATTTTTTATTTCGTATTTCCCTCCCATTGTCTTGTTCCATAAGTTCTTTTTACTTTCGAAAAGATCTTCAACCACTATATTTCCAGTCTCTTACCCCATCGACAATGAATTATGGAACAATAGAAATGTCTCGTGTCTCCTTTTGATGTTTGCTTACCTCAAGGAATAGGATATTAACCAATTTGTTAGATTCTCAAGCATAATGATAATTGTATTCATTGGCTATTTTCGCAATTAATGTTTCAGATACTCCTTCATTCGTGATAACCCGCTTACCTGGTTTCGGGATACCAATTGTCGAGGGAATGTCTGTCAGTGTAAAATGCGAGGTGGACAGCAATCCGTCGAGCGCACCGATATGGCGGCGTGGTAAGTAACGCGGTTACAGGCTATAAATTTGATGTGTGCGTATATGTAAAGCTATAGTTATGTACATCACTCATCTCTCCAATTTCCTGTTGTTCCCTTTCTCCTTTATTCATGCATCCAGCCACTTTTTCTTGCACACATCTATCTATATTCGCGTTACCTTGCTCAACCGAATCTGAATCATACCTGAAACGTCAATCAATTAAAAAATCGAACAGAATTCACATCCGTTTGTCATAGTCGATTCCTCCATTTGCCATGCATGTCTGACACACGCGAGACCATTTTCCACTGCGGTGTCGACTTCAATACGCCTAAATGTCACCGTCAAAGTTATAACGGTTTATAATAACACGAGAAAAGGAATTTATAGTGAAGAATGTAATTACACAAATACATTATTGCATTTAACAGCGATCGTGACACGCGTCATCTTTGAAAATAGCCATGCATTGTTTTTCGTAATCCAAACAAATTTTCGGGGTAATTAAATTTCGGAAAAAATGTAACTCGTTTTATTCGAGCTTTAATTTGCGTTTAAATGTTCAATATAATAAAATCATTATTAAAACGGTTTTAAATGTCCATGATTTTCAAACATGGAAAAATGTACGAAGCTCGTACGAAATGTAAAAAAAAGAACGGTCCTTAAGCCGAAAATATCGTCCGTTCAAAAGTAAAAGTCGTGACATCACGTTGCACTCTACGATTCTTCTTTGTTTTTATTTTTGCCACGAGCCAACCTCGTTGAAATTATTACTCCGTTCACAGCAATAAACAACTCTTTACGCGATGTAAAGCTTTCTCGCGTTTGTATCCTGGCCAAATAGCATCCCTGAAAATTTCACCTTGTAAAAGGAAAAAAAAAAAGCGATGGTGAAAATGGTTCAACTCCTCTTTCAGCCAAGTCACGCCATTTTTCTATACGTCATATTGCAAAGAGTTGAGAAGCAGAAAAAAAAGAACGTATATTCCTACGATTGTTCTATACTTTCGTCCACTCTCTATATATATATGTACATGTATAAGAGATTCGTGGACATTTTACCCCTACTCCCTTATTTTCTCGGTTGTTCGCGTGTTCATGCGTTGCCAGAGCAAACGAGGGATTTTCTAGACACACATGACAAGAGATCGAGAGAGAGAAAGACAGAGAGAGAGAAAAGAGAAAGAGGATCGTCCAGAAAGAAAGTTTGGAAAGATTTTCCAGCTATACAGCTATTCACAAGCCTTTCCTTGTGGCTGTCCCAACGAACCACCCTTTTTCCTACAGCTACTGCTGGCTCACCCACCCCGGACTCCTCTTTGCACAGCGGGTCTTCTGATTCCTTCCTACCCCAACATCCGCCCGACTATCCGCGGCACATAAAACTTTGTTTCGAAGCTCGCGGGAGGGAATACGAAACGCCAAAATGTTATTCCTATAGATATATATATATATAGCTATATATATACATCAAACAGCGAAGTCATATATTTATTACATATATGTATGCACCTACAGAAAGCATACGATAACCAAAAAGCTCACGTTCAGACTGCACATTTTGTCCCACATTCAGTGAGATCGACGAACTACTGGTACACACGTAACTAAAGACTTTTACCATAGCCTCAAAACCGACAGCTGCGCACACGACTCTGTTTCACAGTTTTCTCTCTTTCTCTCTATCTCTATTTTTCGCACTTTCTCCTCTCTTCTAACTCCCTATTTCTATGGTACAAGGTTGGTTCGACCGTTAAATCTCCACACATCACTTCTCTCTCATACTTTTGCTTGTCCATGTGCCAGAACTCGAACGGATTCGAAATTCCTCACGTAATAAACGTCTCTTTTTATTTTATTTTATTTTATTTTTTATCTTGAGATGAAGGAAAAAAAAAGTACTGATGACGCGTCGAAACTTTTACTCGCGCTCAAATTCACACAGCATACATGAATGTGTCGTAACTTCTATTATGGAACTTACTTTTCGTGACTTTTGATTAGAAAACAGTGAGAGGCGGAAAAATATACTGTTGACGTTCCATTATTATTTAAATTTCAATAACAGAAAAAAAGACATTTCCATTGTTCGAAACATACAACCATACACGATTTATTTATTTATCTTATTAATAAGAAAATGTATACAGTTGACGAAGATCACTGATAGAATGACACTGACTTGAAATATTGGCATTTACGACACCACAGGATGAAGTTTTTGCTTAATGTGGTTAATGACCGCGGAAGGATGAGAACTTTATTGTTACCTCTTTATGCAAAAAAGCTGTTATCGAAAGTAAACTTTATGGGTAAAAACATGCCATGGTTGAAAAAAACAATGTTGAAAATTCACATCTTGATTTTCCTCAACGTTTATAGTCGTCAAATGGGAAGAAGTATCCAAGCGATAAACTCATCGTAGGGAACTCATGCTTATTATTGTTATGTTTCAGATGACGCACCACCACCAGTCGAACAGAGCGAAGGGGGTTGGTTAAATTTTACAAAAATAACACGTGCCGAGAGTGGATGGTACAAGTGTTTCACTCGACATACTCTTGGCAGCTTTTCCAGCATCGGATATTTTCTCAATGTTCGCTGTAAGTATAATACCTACGTTTATTCTTATGCTCACGTATTTACATTAAGGCAGACGATTAAAGAATCGAGGCTTTTCGAAGGAATACTCATTTTTCCGAATAACAATAAGTTTGTTCGATTTAAATTGTTTTTAATGTGGTTTTTTTTTTCTATATAATTAAATAACAAAAATGATATTGGAGTGCAATGGAATTTGAAAGAAACGTCAACTATTCCTCCCAAGTACAAGAATAGCAAAAAATTTGAAAGTCACATGACGTTTCATGAAAATTGACTCCTCGATTAGCTCGCATAATGAGAATTGCCCATCAATTGACAAAAGCTCGATTCAGAGTTGTAGAGATAATTTGCCTCAGGCTTTTACCACAAAAGGCGCCTCAAAGTCGATATGAAGACGAACTCTGACTACCGGAGGGTTCTTAATGACTCTGAACCTCATTTCCTCATTGAGATATCCGACCGAACCTCATTATAATATTACATCAAGATTACTTCTCTATGTACTACGTCAAGTGTACATTTTCGAAATATACATTGATGCTCCAGAACTTCCATTAAAACATCGCGCTTTCAACCAAAAATTTTAATTATTATAAACTCCTGTGAACAATAATGCCCGAGAGCTAAATCCCATAGAAGTTCGCAAAAGGTCTTAAACTAATCCCAACATCATTTGTTATGCCCTTGCTTCCATTGCCTGTGTTTCATTTAATTAATTATTATATCAGTTATATATAAATTCAGCAATTTAGCAGAAACGTATGCCATCCTCAAAGCCTTCTGCAATATTTTCTATCCCGGATTTTATTGATATTTGTCAATTCGGCTATTCCATTTTTCGTCTCGATGGAGCTCAACCCAATGTTTTTACCGTAAGCTTTATGACGGAGGAGAATTCGTTTGCTTATAAGTCTCGCAGTAATTGCATCGTATTCGACGGATACACGAAGTTATTTTCCCGTTCAAGTTCAACCCCAACAATATTATAGACGCTCTAAATTTGTCGAATCCAAAATATCCCTGCCGTAAATATGCCTGCCAACAGAGATCCCCTGAACATTTTATCCTGAACGATAACGACCCGGCAATTTGAACAACATCCCCATAGAAGAATCCATCTTTTCATGATTGATGATCATTATAATATCGCACCATAAGATATCACGAAAGACCGTAACACACCATGAAACGGCATCACGAACCACACGTTTTAATGATGGAATATCCCATCGACTGGTATATTTAAGCTTGCAGTTTTATTGGAGAGATATTTTGACAGAAGTCATTTGTGCTTGACATCCGTATCGGATCTTCCTTGTTGTGACGATCGAATAAATTCTCTCTGTGTACACTGGTTTTAGTGCAGTTGAATTTGAAAAACAGTGTATCTCCATCCAGTCGAAATTGATGGTTTGTACCTGGATCTAAGCAGGACTAACGTTGGGTTTGTGGCAGATGTGTTAAATTGACCCAGTGTGAATGATGAAAACGTTAATTTGGTGAAATGTCTTTAAACCTGGCAAACTGAGGACACAGATCCTTTTTCATTTCACGTTTAATGCTCCTGTTCGTTCGACAATCGATACACACTGAAATATTAATGAGAGACGAGACATAGACGAAAATTCATTACCGTCGCTGTCTCGTCTCTCTCATCGAACTCCTGCTCCCTCTTATTCCTCTGTCCCGCGTTACAATCTGCTACTCAGTATAGTCTTGTGCCCGATAATAGGAAACCACGATGATTTGTCAGGGGAGGAAACCGCCGAGCCATCCGGAAATTATCCCCAAGCCCGTGTGGGAAAATTTGCAAATTTCCTCCGCTACAGCATCCAAACTAGGTAGCAAGTGAAAGGGGTTTTAGAGCGACCTCGCCCGTCCCCGAGTTATATAACCTCAAATAATCGAGGAAGTTATGGAGTTCCAGTGCTTTTCAGTAAAAGTTCGGTAATTAAACTGGGGACGTAATTTTTTTTTGGCTCCAAGGTCAGTGACTGAGCATCATCCATTTTGTTACCGACAAATCGTGATTTTTTGGCATTTAAAATGGATGTGATACAATGAACTAGAATTTGGCACTAGTGCCAAATTGACACTGCTACGGCGATCTTCATGGGTGCCTGTCATATGCTTGGGTGCAAATAACACCCCAATAAGCTTTCGCGCGGGTGTCTAATCTCTGAGCAATTTGGCCCTGAGAAACATCGGCGTTTCCCATCCGACCCGAACGTAGCCCATTCTCAGGAATAATCGATGGCTCTTAGGTTAGGACATTAGATTGTGTCCAAATCGCCTTTGGGATTACTCCCCATTGGTGTATAGTTGCCTCTTCTCTTCACTCAACCTTCGTAGTCCGTCTCTCTTTTACTCGATCTTCTTCCTCAAATGTTACGTGATTCCACCCAATTACATCCTGATCTATGTCATCCGATTGTCACTTTACTGAGCTCATTCAAGTTCCAGCATAGGCTGTTAGTTCTTGAAAGTTGTACGTTCGGTGTAATTGGTGCTTCAGAAAACGCTAACCGGGCCCACATTATCAACGTCAATTGTTTAGGACTCAAAGTTATTGCGTTTCTTAGTGATAATCGCCACCTTGGTTGGATTTCCAGAGACTCGAACCGCCAGAACTGTTGGCACTGTGTTTGCAACTATTCTTTTTCTAGGAACATGTTTCGGCCTTTGATTCCTCCCAAACTATACAACGAGATGGAGTAAATCAGTATAAAAACGGATTGAGAGAAAAAGCATTAGTGAAAAACAAAATCCAAAATCCATTTAACCGAGCTTGTGCTGGTTAAATGGATTTGAAAGATAAAAAACAAACAAAAAAAAAACCAAGAATAATACATCTCTTCATACAATCCTCTTTTCATACTGATTTGCTCAATCCTGTTTGTTTTCTCTGGTAGGTATACACAGCATCACTATAGCCAAGATGAAGCCGGAACATGGCTAGTACTTTCCGTTGTGACTACTAGATGGCACTCTAGCTTTCACCTCGTTCTGCACACTCCATTTCCTTTTCTCTCAGCCATCCCAACCGTCTCCTGACGCCGCTCTCGCAATGTTATATCTTCCTTTTTTTTCCTCTACTCTCCATTCGCATTTTCATTCACCTTTCCTTCCCCCATCTCCGGTTCTTTCTTCCGTGATTTGCGTTTTATCTGATTCCATATATCTATGGAGTTTTCCTTCTCTTATTTCGACGTGCCTGAGGGAAAGGTGGAAAAGTGGTTTTGTAGAGCGCTCTTTTATTATATAGCCCTCTCACTCAGTCTCTCTCTCTCTCTCTCTCTCTCTCTCTCTATCTCTCTCTGTCCTTCTCATACCCTCGCTTGTTCTACTATCATCAGTTTGCCATGGTGTCAAAAACTTTAAGCTGCGCTATAGGAATACTGTCTTCGAGTTTGTCTACCAGGTGAATTGGCTTCCGTCTATCCATCGCCGTTTTTTTAAAGCTTGGCAAGAACAAAAACCGCAAGTGTGCTTAACAAGATTAAAAAACAAAATGAGACCATCTACCATACAACACCGGTCATTAGTCATTTTCCATCAGTTATCACGGGAAGTGACGTGGATGCGAATAAAAAGATTTGCGGACAAAATATGAAGTAGTAAAAGAAAAAAAAAAGTAGCATAAAATTACACAGATGGAGATAATCTTTCGGCGAAACAAGCATTCGAGTCTGCCCCGTGGTAAAAAATGTTGGACGAATACAATGAGAATAGTCGTTAATTATGTTTTTGCGGTTGTCCAAGTCAGGCATTGTTACCGCAGATCTCACACTCTACGTATGGTTTTTTTTTTTTTTTTTTCTTTCGACATCATCCGTAACGCTCATTTATCACATGTTGACTCTTCGTTCTCGACGTGGATACTAATATCGATCGCTATTCCCATAAAAATGGCTTTAATCATTGCTCTTTCATCCTTTCGTACTTGCCTTTTTAAAAATGCTACATTCGCCTTCTACCAAGTTAACCGTGTTGGTAAGCTGGGCACTAATACCCTCTTCACTGCATCAAACTTTGACGCAAAACTTTTACGAGACTCAGATGGGGACATAGCTAGAGGATGAGCAGAATTCGTGACGGTCGTCGAACGTAGCTGACGCCGTTTGGGATCGCGACAACTTTTGTATGTGTATAGGCTCTGTTGGCTCTCTGTTTGAACGTGTGATCCGCTTTATCTAGATATCTATATGAATACATATAGATATATATAGTATATGGTAGATATCGTGAGTTCAGGATCAAATGGGATATACGTAGGAAGGAAACGAGAGAAGAGGAAGCTCGGCTCGGCTGAGAGGAAGAATGGATTTGGTCGTAGCTGGGAGTAGCGTGGCTTGCCAGGATTCGAAACTCAATCTGTAGTGTCACTGTATACCGCTAGAGTATGCCACGAAGCCATCAGGAGGGACGGGATGTTGTCTGGCTCTATACAAGACAGAAGGGAAGTAGAACTGGTGGCTCCCTCTTCCTCTCTTTCTCTCTCTCTCTCTCTTTCTCTCTATAGAAGGCCATCGTATTCTACGCTCGGGTGTTTCTTCGCGTGTTAAGGTGGAGGGTGCCGTGAACAGGGACAAGCTAAAGTTTATCTTCGATACGTGCAAGTGATCTCGATGCGGCTGAGCGAAAGACGGCCACGACTCACCCAAAACGATACACACAGATGACGTTCTCGCTGTACAAGTCGCGCGAACCAAACCCGATGGAAGCATGAAAATTCGCGTTGCCTCTTTCTCTTCGTATATAACTCTCTGTACCGTGTCGTTTTATCTATCTATAGATAACTGTATAGTGGAGGGTATAAGATTATTCCGCCTATACGTCGAAGATATTCAACATTCCAATCACGTGCATCAGTAATGACTTGGGACTGATCCCGCGTCACCGGCTTGCCGAAGGCACGTTTTCCCAACCGGAACTCAGTTTTACCCGAATTCTCTAACCCCCGCGCGCACGTAGGAGTTTGAGTTTTCAAGCAAGATAAATATATCTGCATAATAATGGAAATACAATATTGAACCGTCAACCCCTCCTTCTCGCGAGGAACTTTCACTAACCAGTCGAGTTTGAATGTATATGACGACGTCATCCTAATTGAATCTCGATAAAGACCTCATCGCGTTAGCCTTCACTTCAACATTTACGAATAAACATATATTTACGTGATATTAAAGAAACAACTGTCTGTCAGATAACCCAGATATGGAGACTGAAGCGGAAGCATTGAATGGCGAGGCAATGGACTCGCGAAAGATGGAAGTCCAGATTGGTGGTGCCGTCACACTGGAATGCGATGGCGGTTGCTGGGGACATGGTCCTCGTATGGATCCAGTTGGTGGACCTGGATCACTCACCCTGAGTCGAGTCATTTATCAGGATGCAGGTGAATATCGTTGTGTCGCGCCTGACCGAAAAATGCAGGGTACATGGCGAGCTCAGTTACCGTATCATCTCAAAGTCACTGGTGAGTACAACATTTCATTTACTTTTCAATGGTTACTCAAAATGATCATATGCAGTAGCCAACAATTTCAGGATCATGTCTTCTTAGATATTAACTTTAAAAAATCAAGGGCGAAGGATTGTTTTATTAAAATAGCGGTTTGTCGGTTTCTGGTTTTGTTGATCACCAAAGTTAACAGCTTCAGACAAGGTCAGAATATTTGGTTAGGTCAATGCCCAGCCAGGGACCAGCTTGCGAGTCATCCGTTGACCAGGCGGCATTTTTTACATGTTTCTGATGTCGTTAACCGACGGAAACTAGTTTCTGGTGGCGCTCGTGCAGATGCAATGCCGTGGTGCAGTAAGAAAAAGTGGCTGTGAGCAACACTTTTGAGGTCTCAGAACATCAGGAATAGAAACAAAGACGTGGGGGATTGAAGCGATGGAATGGGCACACAAAAACTCATAAAGGTATACAGAGAAACTAAGGGAATAAGGAAAGAGAAAAAAAACACCCAGATGTACCAAGATATTTGAGTTTCCTGGGCAGGTTCTTAATTTCAATCGTGCTATTAATTCTGGATATTTAAATGAACGCGTATAAATGCAAAAACACGAATACGAGTGAATGAGTGAAATGCAAAGGATGCTCCTTTTGTATACACATCAACATGTTAGATTGTTGAGAATATCAAGGAAAGAGTAATGTTGAAAAGCGTCTACACTGGTACTTTTTATGACAAGAGAGCTCGCATCGAGAGCCAATTGAACTCGCAGCGTCATACGAGCTGCAGTGTAAAGAGCGCGACGGCTTGGGAAACGTTAGTTTTATCGTGCTACAGGGAAACCACGTATTCTCCGCTAGCATTTGCTCTCAAAGGTTGACGCATCCTCGAGCGAGAAGAGAAAACAAAACGCACGAGTGAGCTATCCCCGACGAACCACGTGTACGTGACCTCCCGAGGTGTTTGCACCATCCACAAAGGAGAAACAACTTTACGACTAGCCACATATACCGTCTTCCATATGTACCATGAATTGCACCTCTAGTCGTAAAGCCACCTTACGATTCACCAATAAGAAATGTTGCGACAGCTTTTTTCATGGATTCAAGGTAGAGCAGTATTCGAAGAGTGTACGAATCGAAAATTCACACTGAACCTTCGTATGATGTGGAATGGTATTGCGAATGATTACAGCAGTTGGAAAATAAAAATGTCACACTGCTGAATCTTCGATGGGCATTCTTTTTGCACCAATTCCGCTATTTCATTCGTGCTATTGCATCAGAGATTATTTGATGGTTGTTTGATGGTGACACGGGTTCACTCATTCAACATTCCAGTCCACGTGAACGTTGCAATATTATTTTCAGCTTGGCTGATTGGTTCGGAAATTTAAACCGGACGACAGGCCAATTACATGGCCTGTTAGGCACACACATTTCGATTCGAGTCTGAAAAACTCGCTCCTCTCGTCCCTACTACTCTCTTATACCAGTCCCCCGGATGTATAAGCTTCTCGATCGGCCGGCAGTCGCAACCCCACGAGTGTAAGCCCGATGGAATAAGATGTGACTTCTTATCGTCCGGATCCACTCGGGGGAAAAAAGTTCTCTCTGTCGCTGGTGACTACGGGACAGGGGATGGAACTCCCTCTTCCCCCCCCCCATCATCCTCGTCTTTCTCGTTTTACGTTTTACCAATAGCTGCTTTTGGCGTCGGAAGCAGCAGTAGCAGAAGCAGGCATAGCACTTGGAACGTTATCCGATTAGCTGGGCGCGGTATAAGAAGTTCGCGATTGAAAAGAATAATCGATCTTTCGGTGAGGTCGAGCGTGCCGACGAACCGTGAATCTCGCTTGGGATATAAACGTATATTGATGTGTCAGAAAGGGATGGAAAATAATGCAGCCGATGGCTATAAACGAGAACGAGACTGAGAAGGCGATCAACCACATACACACATACAGACTGTTTTTTTTTTTTTTTTATATTCTTTTCTGGCTCTGCTTTGGAACTATCGTGGTAAATAAAATCTTGGTGCGATTCCATCCTTCCGTCAATCTATACATCTTTCGAAATAACTTTTGAAATGCGCCTCTCTCAGCTCGCTTGCTTGTACAGTTAGATATCGTAATGTTTATTTTTCCATTGAACGAAATGAGAAAGAAGGTCAGAAAAGGAGATGGAAACTGCAGTGAGATGTGTGTCTGGTGAAGTAAGAAAGGGGGTTAAATGTATTTTTCTAGATTTCTCGGTCCGGTTGCAATCGCATTTGAAACCACCACCCTCCCGATAACTCACTTGACCTCTCGTGCCCTTACTTCACCCTTCTTCCTGCTTCGTTCCCCGCTGTCACCGTGCCGTATCGACGAGTGGAGAAACGCCAAACAGGCCGATGCAGTTTTCTCGAGGAAAAATGCGAGATCCAACTTTTCAAGGGGTCGGTAGGATGAGGGGTGGGGGTGGGGAGGGGTGGGTGGAAGGATGAAGAGACGTTGCGGTGGAAGACTTCTGGAGAGATGCTTTTCTCCGGTATAAGGTACGAAGAAGAGAACGAACGATAGAAGAGTAAAAGAGAGTCTGGGATTGCTGGACGAGAGGAAAGCGTGATTGAAATATGGGAGAGGATACCGCTTGGCTTCGTATTGCTGCGGATTGTATTTTCTTCAAATATACATAGTTATATAAATAATTGTTTGCTACCCGGACACTGTAGCATCTCTCGAAATATCCCGATTTCACGAAAGACGCTGAAGAAACGTGAGGAATTTTACGTGATCGTTTGAACGAACCGCGTCTGCATGACTAAAATGATTAGAGCTGTAGTCTAACATTAGACGCCAGTCTATTATGCAAGATATATAAACCCTCGTGAAGTTGATATTCATACACCATATATTTATGCTTCGTAAATTTAAGTCACGTTCCTCGTCGCGTATGACATCGTGAGACCGGCGCCTTTAAGACCGACGTATCCGATGGACCGTCCCACACACCAAACTCTCTTTCTCTTGTTGCTAACGCGGATGCTGCGACTGACGTCAAGCTGTATTACCTTTGAGCTGTCGAGCTTTTCTGACTTTACGTTCCACATAAATAGTAATGCCCATGTCGTGGCATATCTTGCACCACGAGAACATGCTTTCTCGGCGAATTTCTTCGACAAAAAATCGTCCATTTTATTCTTTCGAAGGTCGTATACGAAAATTTGAAGCTCAATGTGCAATTTTTTTTTTTTTACATATTCACGTATTTGGTACAACAGGCTTCCATAAAAATGAATATTTTTCACAACCCTCGTCAAAACCATTGATCGTCTCTTCCCTGATTTCGACTTCTGTCTCTCTCTCTCTCTCTCTCTCCCTCTTTTTTCTCCCTTCGAGTAATAATGATTCATGGCAATGATGAATCTTAAATAAATGGCCAGTCGGAATAACCAGGGGATATTCGTGGTCAAACCGGGAAGCCATCTTCGATCAGGCTGTAGATATAAATGTGGTGGGGTGACAGAAGGTAAAGACGAAGTGCAGATTCGACGCTCGTTCCAAGAGTTTTTTTTTTTTTTATGTGCAAAGAGGGTGAGGGTTGCCATTGGCGAAAGGATGATCTAATCATCGAGAAGCCCTTGGGAAGGGGAGGATGTTCTTCAGCACCAAGCTCAGGAGTCAATGGCTTTGCGTCGTTTCGTTTCTGGTCCCTAGTGACTTGTTCTCCGTCAGTCGGGATTATCTTTTTTTTCCTTCCTCCGGCTTGTCACGTGTAGCCCTTCGTCGTATGAGAAGGGTGCACTGTGCGTAGTTCTCTACATATGAATAATTGTACAGGAAATTCTACATCAACTCCAACCACGTCGATCTTTGGGTTTTGTCGATTTGTTTGGGGACATCTTGTCTCTTCGAATACCCAAAAAATGATGACCAATGAAACTTTTGATTTAACTGGCAGTTTCATCGTTTTTTACAATAAAATATTACAAATTAATGATATTTCGCTCACTTATTTTCACGTCGAAACGAAAGAGCCTGTGTATTCGTATTACATCTTCTTTAAGTATTATATTTCGCCTTTGGCAAACTCTCTTCGGCAACGACATGCGAGAGCATGGTATTCTCAAGATATTTGACACGATCGATAACCGATTTAAAATTTTCAACGAAATTACTACGTGATTTCGAAACGTTTATATTTCATTATTTACATAAATATCTATATTCGACAAATACTATCGAGGTACTTAACATTTTAAATCTACACGCAAATGCATCCGGAGCTTTCAACTTGTTTGCAATAATTAATAATCCTGCACGGATTCCATATAAATTTTCGCTCATTGACATTCTCTATGCTAACAAAGAGAGAAAGAATTCCAATATGAAATCCATTTTATTCCGATTATATATGGGCCGACAAATTGAAAAACAAGAATTTTATGGATTAACAAACACACTATAAAAAACGTCATGAAAGAGAATCGTTCTTTGAATTCGTACCGTTATATTCAGCATAAAAATATAATTCGACTACCTTTTTAATAGCGAATTATTTATAGCTCATCTGATAATATTCAACAGCGTTATTTTCATTCATTAAAGTCAAATATTCCGATAGTGCACTGTTAGAATAATCGATTGAGTACATCGTTGAAGAATTCGAGAAATACAACAATTAACCGACGTTGGTTGGAAGTTAATAGTAATCGTAAAAAATAAAGAATTTTATAAAACGACAATGAAGAATCTTTTATGTATCAAAATATGCAAATTCATGAGTGTAAACGAATTCACTACCAAATGCGGTGGTATATTGTGAATATATTGTAACGTTACTTTGTTTACTGATGGTGTCCGTGAAAACAAAAACCTTCGTACATTTTTCGAGCGTAGAAGAAAGAATATGGCAAAAGCTCTGGTGGATGAAGCATACAGGGAACGAAAGCTCGTCGCGTATGAGAGGGAAAACTCCGATGCTCTTGTGCCCTCTCACAGATTAATCGTATTCTTCGTGTGGCCCGCCCCGTTTCGCATGCAGAGCTCTTCGCTTCGAGATGCTGCGGAATAGCCATGTTACCACATTAGATATGCGAGACGTTGCGCCTCGACCATAAATCAATTCCTATCCTCTCTCTCTCTCTTTTGCTCTCTTTCTTGTCTTTTCTTTCTCCCCTCTCCCCCTCTTTCTCTGTTCCTCTCGCTCCCTTTCTCTCTCTCTCTCTCTCTCTCTCTCTCTCTCTCTCTTGCTTTACCATCTCTCTCACTTTTCCCTCGACAAGCCAACGAAACCAACCCCTTTCTCTAATGTGTTCATAATTCACGCTTAACTCAACGCAAAAAGGGGGCCATCGTACTGAAAAATTAATGCTCCGGGAATTATTCGAAGCAATTTCATTCTGAAGCACACTGGCTTTTCGCAAGGAGATCCATTCACACCGACGATAAGATATCGTTCTAATCTATGCCGAGACTTGACCCCATTTCGCACCCCAATCTAAAATTTGTATTTAAACAACAACAAAAAATTGTAATCAATGAAAAAACTACGCGCGCGGTATTAAAAATCAAGTTGGTAGAGAGAGGAGATATGAGGAGATTTTGTTGTTGTTGTGGAAACCATCAGTTGAAGGATGGACCTCTGAGCAATATTGAAATATGTGGTTCAAATTAAAATTTGTTGATGTCAACCCTGCTGCAAAAAGTGTTCATCAAATATAAATATCTGTTGAAATATAAATGTTGCTGACATTCTCTGTGGGTGGTTGACGAAGGGATTTAAAATTTCAGTCCACGTTGAACCTTTTTCTTTTTTTTTTTTTTTTTGCAAATAATTTTATTCAAAATGGTTCATAGTGCATTGTTCCATGAAATAAATTTATGATTGAATAAGTTTTCCAATTTTCGAAGGAAAATTTTCGCCTGGTTCAATGGTGGTACTCGGTGCAGTGAATCAATTCGAAATTAACAAAATGGCTCGCATGGATCCAAAATGACCAGCGAAAATGCAAGTTTACTTTTGCTTTATTTATATAGCTTTCGTGCGTTTACCTCGAACTTTTAAAAACCCATTTCACCAAATTCATATTATATTTCATTCCGATATTCCTCTCGAATCCGTTTGAATTCTCGAAATTCGATGCTTTATTAATACCCAAACACATGAAAAAAAATAATATTACATACATTTTAACACGAAGTATATTTTATTCACTGTTCATTTACGAAAAATAAAACAGAGAAAGAGGATCGTTTGAAAAAAAATACCACAAAAAACTTCGACAACGCCCTACAGAATATGTCAAGCCTTTGATGATCGACGACGATTTTACGTAAATTCCTTCTGTCACGTGCACGCCTGCGAAATTATTTTGGTACACCGTTTTTAAAACTTTACGTACAAGTGCTATTTTCACACTCAATGAAATTGGTTATCGCGGGAACCAAATAAAAAATGAAAACTCGCGAAAAATTTTCATTGGACACTTTTTTTTTATCCGCACCATCGTTGAAAATTTGTTCGAATAATTAAATCAAATTATTTCCTTGCTTCGCTTCACATGTTTTCCTCTCGAGATAAAAAAAAAAAAAAAAAAAAAAAAAAAAAAAAAAAAAAATAACGATCGACTGAAACGAATCTTTGCAGCTATCACATTTTTTTCCGAATGGCAGTGTAAAATTTAAAACTACAAATGGAGTACAGAGACTGAAATACACTGGGTAATCCAGACCGGATGAAAATTCAATCAATAAAAATCCTTGATATTTTTCACGAACAGTGACTCTGCGCCAAGGATCTTTTTTGAGCTTTTTTTAGCAATTCTGCATTTTTCATTCATGAAGCTCTTAATCAAATATGAAATATCGACTAGTAATTACAAGATACTTTTTTCGGATTGAGAGCTTCGTGGATGACAAAAGCAGACTTGCTAAAAAAAGCCCGGTACAATATTCAAGATCATTGAACGCAATTACCGTTTGGGGAAAATCTGAAGGATGTTTGATATTTTAGTGACGAATTAATGAAAAAAAAATTACCTTGGAGTCTTGCTCAGTTAATTAACTGGAAAAGACTTTGCTAGAATTAATTAGGTTTTCATGAAGTTCCGTTAAACGAAGAGAGGTTCGATTTGAAAAATCTTAACAATCATTAAACAAAACGTTAAAAAGGAGAAAAAAAATGTATGATTTTACGAATAAAAGTGCATCTTCGATTCAGACCAGAATCGCCCATGTATAGGCACAGAACCGAATCTGTGTGTACATAGCCGACTGAAGCATTATTATTTGCTCGTAAACTATCCGTTCCGGTGGCCTGGTCAAATCCGCGCACAGCGAAACAAGCGATTCGTCCGGAAAACGAACGTATGCCAAGCCTCAACCCTCAGGGAAAACACGGTTTATATAGTGTTTACGTGCCTGCGTGTGATACACGTGATCCACAACGTCGACAGAAGATAATCATGCCACCCCTTATTCATCCCCTAGAATAGTTATGACTCTACGAATTATTCTGTGTACGGAATCTGTTTTTCTTCTCATCGCATTACCTTCACTGGATTTCCAGTATCCACGTGTCCGAAATCGTCCACATCGACGAATTAATTCATAATCCACATATTCGTGGAGACGTGTTTCCATCAATCAACGATGTGACGCGATATTATCGCGTCTTCTTCCTCCAAACAATCGTTGATGAATAGTTATCGAACGTTTATTCGACCTTCCAAGGAATTTGTTTCATAAATAATTAGAAAAAAATCGATTTATTGGTATTATTATGGTTATCTCATATTATTGTAGCTGATTTTCCAACATTTAATGAAATGAACACTAACGCAAACAATTAGTATTACATCATGGAAATCTGCTGATATTATTTACTATACATTCAACGTAATTACGTTATTTCATACAAAACAATGTTCAAAATCTACCACTTTCTTATTATTAATGAAAAAAAAATCCCAAATTAAGAATAGTTCGACATTCTCCACTTTCTTATTTTTATTAATAAAAAATGAGGGACAAGAAAACATTTCAAAACTAAGAATAATTTGGTTTCTCTAATCGATTTGTAAATTTATCCCATTTTTGTACTCGCCTATGTAAAACTTTTGGCAACCCACCTTTTAGGGGTTTCGAGGATAAACAATTTTCTAGAAACTGCATACATAACCCAGATTTGCATGAAATTTGAATTCACTCTTTTTTCATAAAGAGATGATAATATACTCTTTAATACACTGCTGCGACTGGCACTCTCTCAACCCTGTACCTTTTTCGCCGAATCCTTTTATCAATTTTCTCTTGACCTCTCTCGATCTCTATAATGAAGCATATAAAGTCACAGTTTTTTATTGTCCTTTTTTGCCGATGCTTTTTTTCCATCCGATTTTCTCTCGCTCACGGTATTTCGCTCTATTAAACAAACGAACGAACATTCGTTTGTAGATAATTTAAATGACTGCGGCGAAGCTCTTGAAAAGAGAATCGTACGATTACACAACGAACGAGACCCTGTAGCCTCTCAAGTTTCCTATTGACCACGTGCGCTGTGCAGAGGAATGCTACATCGTTTAATGTCGAGCTTAGGTTTCTGTACACACCGGTCGATTTTCATTGATACCCAAAGAGAGTACACTCGAGAAGACAGAGAAGTAGATAAAAAAAAAAAAAACAAAGAAACGGAGAACGATAGAAAGAGAAGCTCAAAAAAGCAAAGGGGATGCACGCTCGAATGCAAAGCTTTTCATCTCTCTGCGTTCTTTTTCACGTGTACAGAGATCATTGTAATGCGCTCACGTAATATTCCCAAAGACCTGAATCCCATGTGGAGATACACAACAAAATGTAGGATACAAAAAAAAAATATTTCCGAAAATAAACCTCGTTTGTAATGTACTGAGATTCAGAAAATGTATTCATCGAATGAACTTTTTCCCCAATTCCTTAATTTGTCATCAAGTTAAAGATTGAATCGAGTTCTTTTTTTTTCTCGAAATTTTCATAGGCCAATTTAACGAAAGCTTTTGCGATATTGGTAACTTACTGATTCCACTGTAACTGACCAATTCCATTCAAGAAGGTGATTAATTTGATTAATAAATGTAAAATGAAATGTGACATGGTTTATTCACCCGCACTTGATCAATGCTTTATATACTCAATTTTATTTTTTGCGTAACTTAATATCGTAGAAAAATGCCGAGGATATGAAAACTATGGAGGCTTTCGTAATATAAGAACCACTTATCTGGAGCCGACATAATTCAAATAAAATAGGTCAAAGGATATGAAAAATGTTGGCATTATTGGTGCTCGTCAATATTCAATATCGAATCTTAGATTGGTTTGTTATTCTGAGGAAAGATCTATAATTTTGAAGCTACTATAGAAAATGATAGTTTCCCATGAAGTAGAACAAAAATCTCGTATGTGTGTGTGAGCTTCTGGATTTGATAGCTGATTTCTGATAAATCTGGCAATATTCAATTTATCTGAATTCAAAATGAAATGTCCGATAAGTCAAGGGAATAGAATTTGGTAGAAATTTTTATCGAATTCTGAAATATAGCTTTGGTGACCATTGAACTTACTTGCGATGAGAGTTAAATATACGATATTAAAATGGTGTAATGAAAAATGTGTCAATTGATGAGTGGGATGTTTACGGAATGTAAATCGCGAAGAATAATTGATGAAATTGAAACAATTTTCATTGAAAATTTAAAACAATGAAAAAAAGAGATATTTTATGAAAACTGAACAGTACAACTGCCATTGCACATTTCTTTTTAGTGGAGATACACTAAATACCATAATATCGTATAAATAAAAATTCTAAATACGTTTATCTACGCCAATTTACCTTCTGAGTATCTTCCATAAAC
The DNA here is from genome assembly GCA_013761285.1 of Campoletis sonorensis. NCBI lineage: Eukaryota > Metazoa > Arthropoda > Insecta > Hymenoptera > Ichneumonidae > Campoletis > Campoletis sonorensis. The sequence continues at coordinate 81,610 of JACEOJ010000202.1, forward strand.
GATGTAATTTGTAACTCTATAAATTGGAATGTAATTTATATATTTCCAAACATGGATTTTTACATCTACAGTTCGTTCATCGCACGTGCTTTTGAATATAGCATGCATTTGAATTGAGGTTTTTTCGTGCGTTGCTTAATATAAAATAATGAAGTACGGTATGTAATTTCACCGGATCAAGATGAGTAAAAAAAAAAATGTTTGCTTTTGATCTAAGAATATAGGTCAAAATGGAAATACGATCCACGTGTAAAATCGAATAAAACGTTTCCCTCCGTTTTTCTCGGTCGTTCCATAAAATTAAAGATAGTGCAATAGAATGTTAAAACTTAAACGAATATAGAGAGAAGAGATGAATTTACGATAGCTTTTAGTAATTCCTCGAGCTTTATAAAGTTCAGTAGTCGAGTGAGTTCATTGAAATCAGATCGTGGAATAAAATTACTCGTGAAAGCTTACGGCGAAGGTTTTTTTCTCCCTGAATGTGACAGGCGACGAGCAACAAGTTAGAAATTTGGACAAAACTACTGGTTCTATAATAATAAATCATCACAAATCAAGTATCAGAAAAAAGCATGAAAAAAAGGACGGAAAAAAGTATAAGTTGTGTGAACGTTTTCGTAGGTCGAAAACTAGGTTTTCCAGCTTCCACGATGCACGATTTTTTCGTCTGCATTTTTGTCCATTACGTTTTATCAAGTTTACTGCAGCATACATACACGATTCATGCATTTATGCAAGTACACTATATTCGTGGTGAGAAGACATCGTGAATACGTGACTTCCGGTACACATCCTCTCGTTTTACTCGCAGTTTTTCGTCCTCGATTCTCTGTCTTCACTCGCACATTTGCTTGTAAATTCACGTCCACACATTTTTGGTAGCCTCGTATATTTGTAAGCTCGACGGTTTCGACTTATCTCTCGTAAAAGTGAGAACGGTAAAAGTGGCCTCATGGGAACCATCATGTGTCTGGGAAAAAGGAGCTAGAAAGGAAAAAATAGGTTCTCCAGCGATCACAGCAACCTGGATAACAAAATACGGAGGTTTCGGAATCTTTTTGGTGCTCAGTACCCCAATAGCTCGCTATCCTTTGCTCACTTTCTTACATCTTCGTTGCTCGGTCCGAGGGATTGAAGTATGAGAAAAATTGACTTATTCTTTTTCAGCCTTCATTTTCTCTGTCCTGATGTAGGCTGCGGAAAAATTATTACTTTCATAGGAGAAAACATTCGCCCATTTTTCCTGCTGACGGTACTCAGTCAAATATTGAAATATTACATCGGTGTCAGAGATTTGCAATTTCGAGGACGAGGTTTCATCATTTTTGACTGAAAAGGTGAACCTTGCCGATTATAAACACAATATTATAGGATATGAGGCACTAAGAGGATTGGAGAATGGTTTTATTGTATTTGTATTTTTTCCTTCATTTCTCTGTCCCTATCCCATCACCTTTACCCCACTTTTTTCTCCTACTCCGATGTTTCTGTTTCAAGTGTTGTCCGAGTCAAAATGTTGTGCACTATTCCAGCCACAGCCACTTTTGTGTTATACTTCCGAGAGGGCCACGGGAAACTGTGGGAAACCCTTGCCCATACAGGCAGCGATATTTTAACAGAGTTTCAGTTGGTTATCACCATCAGGAACTCTGAAAAACTGCCTCCCGATCATTGATTGATTCGCGAGCCGATGTATGACTCAGCGGTCATCCAACCAGGTACTGATCTCACTCGAGACTGCGTAACTTTGTGATCGCTGAAGCCAGAAAGAGAAAGAGAGAGAGAGAGAGAGAGAGAAAGGGAGAGAAAGCCAGTCGGTGTGAATCGTATTATATTAAACGATAAATCCATATTTCTCCGTTGTCTGTATTTCCTGTTGTGAATATGTTATCATCGGAAATTTCACTCGAACATATATGCACTGCAGGCTAAATAAGCTTCTCGAAGTGCAAAAACAAAGAGACTCGATGAATAGAGGAATATATTGATCAATGAACTTAATGGATTCAAGTCGTATTGAAGATTGCATTCATTTTTTACGAGTTATTCTCTCATAATAACGATAATATCTTTGAGTTTGGATGCGCAATCTATTTACACGTATATACCGAAATCTTCAAAGAACATGATAGTGCATCGGTATACTGTGGAGTTCCTCTGTTCTATAATGGACGAAAACGTACGTGAAACCGTTTCTGTACGTATGGTTCAGTATTCACGATTGAATCTCGTGTACACACGATTAGGGAACTCGTGCTGGCTCATCTCTCGTCTCTTCCGCTTTCTTTCTTTTTATTTTTTATTTTTATACGCTATTTATTTCCTACGTTTGTGAATCTAGACGCGTTTTATTCATTTCTTTTTCATTCTCGTATTTGATTTCTTTCGGTTGCTTTACATTTTTGTTACATTATATATTTATTGGATTCACATATGAGATTTTTTTTTCTGCGATACAAATTTTTTTGCATTTTAATCATTTCATGATTTTTATCAAATTGGACATTTGATTGGCAATTGAAGTGTACTAAACTCGACGCTTTTTTATCTGATCTAATTTTAAAGTTAATTTCAACGATCTGATCAATGAAATTCTGCTATAAATTTCTTACAAATTATACGCATCATAATCCTACGCTATAAAATGTGGTTTCGGTCACATCAAGCTTTTTTTTTTAATTTCCTGCAGCCACCTCTCGTATATAGAAACACGGTAACGTGAAAATTATTGGAGCAGAATAATCGGGATTTTCATTGCGACGTGAATAAAATTCCCTATCGATAGAATTAAAGTTTGAGCAATGAGGCACGACTTATGACCCCATTTACGCTTCATCCACTAATTTCCGTACACCGAACCCATGCGCATGAGCCACATCGGGCCAAATCAACTGATTCGTGATCTTCATCCTTTGGGAATTGATCAAAAAAAAAAAATTTCATTCAACCCACGCCTCTTGAACTCGAGCACTTTGCTTGTAGCCAATTTTTTTCCAAACAAATTGGCTCTAAGCTAAAACCTTGTTGATTCGTTTGAAAACATGATTTTTGCAAACCATTGAACGTCCGAGTGTTTTGAATTCTGAAAATGTTGCAGTAGAAATTAGTCGTTAATTACACTTTGGCATTTTACACAGAAAACTACGAATTATCCATCATTTATTGCAGTTGCAATTTTAATACTTCGCCAAAAATCATTGGTTCTTTAGAAAACAATTCAAAATCAATTGATAGCTTCGTGCGGTTTAAGAAAATTACAATAATTTTTAATTGAAGATTTTACAATTTCTGAAACTATGAATTTCGTACAGAAATGTCTATACAACGAGTCCGCGGTGGTTTGACAGAACGCTGGAGTATAGTGATCCATTCCTGCCACCTGGTGGTACGAGATGCACCAGCTTGAGCTTTGTACACGCTCGAAAAGGTTCCCTTCTCAGGCTTCCATTGGGCTGAGTCCATGTCATACAAGAGAAGAGCAATACATTTCTCTCCCTCGGTCCAAGAGATGGACTCGAAGCTATATAGAATGGCAAAAGAGGTTGCTCTGCTAGTTACGTCAAGAGATTCGAGAGGATCGTTGCTTCGTAGCCAATTGCTCACAAAGCAAACGCCAGAATATATCCCTGATGTGTGGAATATGATCATTACGTTCTCTAGCCCAGATTCATGAAGTCGTAGCTATAGAAAGAAATCGTTTCGTGTTACGATCGCGAGGTTAAATATAATTAAGTATTTGATGAACGACGCGGTAGAATTCTCTCCTCAAATTCATTCTTTGTCGTTTCAAATGATTATGAAGCAACAAAACAAAAATGAATTATTACGAAAACGTCATTAATTCGTGAAATTAATGGATTCGAAAACGCGTTTCGATGCATTTGAGCAGAATTCAACGAATTCATCAGTATTCAATGTTAAACAATTATGTTGAAATATTATTTTACGTGGTATTAATATTATTTTATTCTTTTATCTGTTGATATATCTACTGTTATTCACATTATATTCTGTGTTTGATGATGAGTTAGAAAAAGAAATTGAAATGTGCAGATGTCGAGAGTGCTATCGTTTTGACTAAACTATAAATGATCCTGCACGTCAAAGGATTTAAAAGTACCAAAGACACTGTCTCTTGAGTTCAATGACCAAGCGGATAGCCCAGTGCGCCAATGTGCGATTCTCGGCTCGAGTTACAAACGTTGATTCGAGTCCGACAGACCGAGTAATTGCCACAGCTCGAAGACACTCTGACCCCTCTCGAGTATCCATTGGAAGAGATTCTCTAGCTGTAACGATCATTCGATCGCCTGTGAACATGTACAAAGCTCGAAGTAGAAGCTTCCATATGTACACATTGAAACGCCATTGAACATGGCAAATTGTTCCCTTGTGCACAAGGGTTTAGCATTGCTGAAGGTTATATCAACCATATACGAAACATACCAAACTAATAATCAGTTATCAATGATGGCTACGTGTGGTAATTCATCCGCCATTGGGCAAAGCTAATTTGAAGGTTAATTTTTAATTCACCGTATCTTTGATGTTCATTATTAATGGGTCAAATATTTGGAGCTGAATAGGGCTTTATGGTGAAAATATTGAAATATGAAAATTCATTTAAATCAAAGTGCTAATTTCATAGTACACAGCATTTGTCAATTAAATCATACTGTGGAATTTCTTTATGTTTTATCCTGGAGAATATATAGCATCGAAGATAATGAAATCATGTTGTTAAATGGAAAATTGGTTAATATACGATGAGTTATTTGAGGAGTTTATATGAAATTCCATTGATGGTTTTATTGTTACTGAGCGGAAGCTGGAGTGCGCTGATTTTCGAATATTTCGGCTTTCACAATTTCTTCCTTACTTTTACTCGAAACATCCACTTTAAGCGAATTCTTCAGGTTATCTCCACACTGGTCACAGAAGTGGGGCTTTAGCAAGGGAGCCACCGTTATTTCTCGATCTGTCCCCATTCCGTAGTATCATATAACTAATCTAGAAAAAGCTTGAGGTTTGTAGTAGTCGGTACGCAATGTTTTGGGGACCGGAGGATAAAAAATGCTGACAGAATACTGGGTGGCGAATTGTTATTAAGGGAGACGGGTCAATGGGAGTCACCGGAGTAAGCATTCGTTGATTCCTACCATAAATAAACTTGGAAAAACAAGAATGTTATTGTGATAAGTAAACCTTGTTTCTTCGTACAATACAAACTCCTCGAATACCTTGGAGGGGACAGAGACTCTTCTTTGTGTATACACAATTAAAGGATACATAGTGTTGACCCCAATTTCCCATGACCCCAATTAAATGTATCTTGTTTGTGACTATAATTATTATTGTACGAGATCAATGACATCATTAGGACACTCCATTGTAACGACGAAACTGGGAGCAGCCGCGAGACGCGTCAAAAGATCAAAAAGTCACGATAAAGGTTGCAATAATGGAGCAAATCGCAATCTACAATTGTAATAGAACTTAGGCTCACTTTTGTTGTATTATTTTTTGACAAAAAGCTTCTTTTCCTTGATAAGAAGGATCGGATGATTCTTGTGGTCAAGAGAGAGCTAAAATTAACAAATTCTTTCACCTTATCGTAAAAATACTCGACCTTCCTCAACAGAGTGGGAAAAAAATCTCATATTTAAGCAAAGATAGTGCTTTGTTTTGTGAGGCGACTAATGTATGGATTTCATTGAATTCTCGCGTTATTTTTGGAACAGGAAGAGTCAATAACAACGTTTACACTTCGAATATCGTCACGGTCGAGGACAGGTAGAAATTGATTTGACCGCTCGTAACTTTTATGGGATTGATTCGCACTGGGGAAAAAATGGAGCTACCAGGAGTGCGATATGAGTCGGATTCTATTGGCACGTGAATGGCTAACGTTTTCCGGTTTTTTAAATTCACCCAATTCTTCTCGAGTCCACGGGTCATAGAGAAGAAGGGGTTTGAGCGGTTTTTTTTTGTTCACTTCTTCGCGCTATGGAAACCGGAAAGCGGAGATCTGCACGCTTTTCCGGACACTTTGTCTGACACGTCCATAGCCTCGCCCTTCCTCTCCTCCATGGCCCTCTGGCTGGGCTTTGGGCAAAGAGAAATTGGGTGAAAAAAATGGGAGAGAGAAAAACGGAGGGAAGGAGCGAGCGAAACGGACAGACAGAATTGAAAATCACGGGATGGCCACGGCGGAAACGTCGCGAAAAACGGAAGCGCACCGGCCACACAACTGAGCGCGGGACGAATGAAATGTAACGCGAGAAAAAGACCCGGCATTCGGTGGTCATTTTTTTGAGCAGTTTTTTTCGTCCTTTTCATAACGTATGAATAATATTTTATTTCTTTTCCGCTCGAATTACATAGCTATAGTTATGTGGGTGTATATAAACATTTATTTATTTAACGTCGCCTATGCATGTATATAAACAGACAGAGAATGGAAAGAGGGAATAGGAGAATAGCCTGTTTGAAACAGACGAAGGGGAGATTCCGCATTGTGATGGCATCACAAACGTGCAAAGGTCCCCATGCGAAATATTCACCACCGGAACATTGCACGGAAGTGATGACGTTGATTCGAAAATATTATTCTAGGAAAGCCGGTGCCTGATGACAGTATCACGTTGACATAACACGTAGGATATTCTTTTGTCATTTATTTTTCTAATTTACAAAAACAAAACCTTCTAAAAATATTAAAAATTGAAAAACGCTGATACAAAAGATATTTTAAAATATATATTTGAGTGAAAATAACACTTTCCGACGAGATACAAATTTCATAACAAAACTACCAACAATTAAATCCCGTTAGAGATCCACAAAAAATCTGTTAAAAAAAAATCGTTGTCCACAAGCCCACAACAACGAATGAAGAAAGAAATTTCCGAAGTAGCCAAATTTGTTGGAAGCTTTGGAGGCACTAGGCGTTCAAAAAAGCTCGATTCCAGGAACATAGCTATTTATTTCTTATTTAACCGCACGAAAAACGAAGGCCAAGAAGAATTTATACTCGCGTATTTGCGATTCATGGGGGTGCGGATTCGCTCCAACTATTTTGGCCCCGTTGGCATCGAATAAAGGACGCGACAACGATATTTTTCTTCTTGGAGGTTAAAGAAAAAAACGAGCGAAAATAAAAGGACATAACACAAAAAGCAGAAAATAAAACGGAAGGAGAAAACGGTTTTGCACGTAAGTGCACGAAAGTATATGTAATAGTTGGGTTATACGCGCCGCCGTTTTAGAGAGAAAAGCGCAATCGTTTAAACATCCGATGCAAAGCTCGTCTCATGCCGCGTATCTAAATGCCATGTATATACATATGTATATATACATATATACCACACTTATTTACCCCGCGTGTGGGCGAACGAGTGTGGGAAAATTTAGATGCGAGTGTATTTTGTATACACGTTGTGTAGGATGTGGTTTATCTCGTGAGATAGGCGCTTCTCCACAAGCGCCAAGAGCTTTTATGGGGTTCCTTCTAAAAGGAACGGGCATGGAGATACGTGTACGTATAACAAATGTGATGTATATCTGTATAAATGTATATATCATTATACCGGGTGTCCTGCTGTAAAAAAATGCATCGTGAATTTTCTTGTATGTTTTCATAATGTTCTTTAACCTCATTTCTGTTGCCCCATTCCTGTTCCTGTTCCTGTGAGACTCACTCGCGAGTGAGTTTCGGTTGTTTAGCACCAGCAGAAACTGAGAAAAAGAACCTTTTGCTGAGCAGTTGACACGTCAACCATAAAACATGGCTAAACGGTCATCGAACTAGGTCGTTGGACAATTAAGTTGACCTTTTTCGACCCTGCTTTAATTTAGTGATCTCTGATTTAGTGATATTTGGTAAATAATGTACAGAGGAGAGCCAATGATTTATTGAGAATCTAACAATCGTACGTCAATATTTTATCAGATTTCTACGTGAATAATGTACTAACGGAAGGGGAAAATAATTAATAAATTTCAAGATTTTCTCTAAATTTATACTCTTGGTCCTGAATAATGAAAAGGTTTTATTATAATTTAAAGTTTCCAAAAAAGTAATATTTTCACATGAATTTTCAAGGCTTTCATACTGTATGGAATTTAATTATTTAGTTATACAGATATGTAAATAGATCCGGTTCTGAATTCTAGGTCACGATATCAATTCTTTGATTACAGTTTTATTTGTTCACGAATGATTTTCAAGCCTTACAAGCCTTCAAATGATTTTTAAATGTCAAGGAAGAAGCCAAAAATGGTGTTTAACATAGAAAAAGATCAAAAGAGCAGAAATAATAACGAAAGGGTTAACTTACCGCGATGAGACAACCTGTATTCATAAACCAGACGTTGTATGAAAGTTTGTGGAAAGAAAGCCATAGAAATAAGTAAAGGGAAAATAAAAAAGGCTTCGCTAAAGTAAGAAAGTGTATGCAGGAGTTCAGCGCCCAAACACGTGAGACTTAAAAGCAGCACGTATTAAATATGTTCTGTAAATTGAGGTGTAAATAAAAATCATACTTGCTTTTTAAGTGGAGAATAACGAAGTGAAAAAGAGGGAAAATAATGAAACGAGTGAACGAAAAGTTTATTCACTTTTTTCGGCATAAAAAAGAACAAAATAAGAAGCCATGTTGTACTTGCAAAACGTATTTTCTCTTTTCCTTTTTTCTCTCGTTCGTATATTTGTAGAATTGCATATAAGATCGCATTCTAAAGCGATTCCTGAATGGTAAACGAATCGTAGAAAATAACGGATGAGCTCAAACGGTTTTATTTGGTAAACGAGGAAGAAGAACTTTTGGTCGTGTGGAAGAAGAAATTTACATGTGACCCCCGTTACCCCACGTTAAAATGATGCGACGCGTTTAACCGATCTGCCGAAACTTTGCCACGCTGCGATTCTCGTTGAGAAAAAGCTTCTCTAGAGAGAAAAAGAGAGAGAGAGAGAGAAAGAGGGAGGGAGAGAATACGAAACACGTTGGTAACTGTTACACGAAGGTGGCGAAAGCCACAGGCGAGAAATAGAGGGATTTTCCCGTTACTATATAATACGCATATATTTCTACAATACACATGTATATATAAATATATATATATATATATATAAATGGAAGTACGTGTAGGTTCAAAGAAAAGTAGCCATGTAGCAAAAGACTCGTTGTGGGTGTATATGAAGTTGCCTTCAGACTCCACAATCACACGCTCATGCAGACAGACTGTAGATATAGGTGATAGTTGCATGTATACGAAGCCCTAGAAGTTTCGCAAGTATTATCCAATATATATGTGTACAACATTCTTGCTCCTTCATACGTATACATAGACATGCTGGCGAAATTTCCTTCCTTTTTGCCTCCTCCTCCATCGTTACCCCTTGCGAAAAGCCAACAATAAGACGCGATGTGTTTGTCGCTTTTCCATGCACACACAAACGCCCCCTTTATTACGTATAAAGTGTTTTGCACGTGCAGATATTGCAAACGTGTATAATGCACATGGGCTTCGTTTTGTCTGCACTTCGTGCCTTCATTTTCTCACCTTTATTTCATATATATATATGTTGTTCAAGTCTTCGAAATGAAATTATGTAAATGCATATGAGCATCTTCAAGACTTTCTAATCGGCAAAGCGTTGACTGGAAAATTGGCAAGTTTCCTTTTGGTCTGTCTCATTTAATCCCGATGCTAATACCTCCATGCAATCCCAAGGTGAACCTTCGTTATTTTTATCGTTTAAGTGTGAACGTGGAACTTTTTTTTTATATTTCTAAAGCCTTTTGATTCGTAAATAACCGTAAAAAAGTTTTTGCCGTATATATTATTCCGATAAATAAGTTCAATTTATTCGCCAGAGTGTGGTGCCAATGTTTTCGATGCATTTTCAGTCATGAATGATCTAGATTTTTATATGCACTAGTTTCTACCTGCGGAACCAATGCTACTGCCTGATTTTAATGTTGAAGAAACCACCGGAGAATATGCGACCCTGACAACCACTTTTTTTAGTTGATAGTTCAAATTTTCTCACGCATAAGTATAAGTGTTTGTTGAAGTTACTCGTGGCTTCGTGCTTGGTCTGCAAGCGAAACTGGTTGACAAAATGATCAAACGTCTCAAGTTAATTTCCTTCCGTCCTGAGTCTGTAATTTCCCGATCTTAATTGGCTCTCATTTAATTTAATGTAGAACGGGCTTTCGGCTCCGATTTTTATGCAAGTATCGATTAAATTATATTAAAACAATTGTCCAAAATAATGCAGGCTGTTAAATCCATACATTTGTGCTCAATAATTGGGTAGATTGTAAATTTTAGTGAAGTTGTACATCTTCCATAGTTTTTTCATGAGATGGGCAATGAGAAAATAAATTGTAAGGGACGAAATTGTCAAATTTCACCCAACACACGAAAATCGTTTGAACTTTAAAGAAAAATTCAAAACTGAAACTCCGACGACCACTCGTTCTCTTCGTTTCTGAATTATCTTCAAATTGATAATGAAGCTTTTTTATTCATCTAGATTTCGTGGTTTTCGCGTGACAAATGGCTAAACACAATTTTGCAGTAGAGATTCAATATAAGCACCTAACCATTTTCTGGATTTTTCATTGAGAACTTCGGAACCAATAACACACACTCACACGCACGTGCGCATGCACTACTTGTGGTTTCGCCTGATCTTTGCATAGTATTTTTCTCCCATGAACCCTTCGTTCGATAGCAGGTCAAAACATTTTTTGAAAGTGGAAATGTCGTTTTAATGGGAATTGATAATTCACTAACAGAGAATTTAATAAAATTTTGAAAAATAGTTTTCAAAATCCGTCATCTTTTGCTCGTACGAGGAACTATTCGCGTGAGAATATCACACGTACGTTTAATTACAATTATACAACGTTTCGGAAAATTTTATCTTCCAACTTGATAATAACAGTTTACGATCCATTTTAATATCGAAGGATATTCAATTATTTGTCACCGGTGGGCATATGCAATAAAATTCGCTCAAATACGTTTTACGTACTACACCTCGTCCGTGGACTTTTGTGAATTTATCATGTACAGTGATCGCACATTTATAACTACCCGTACCAGGTAGCTCGTAAATGATTTTCAGAACTCTCTCTTTGTGGAAGCAAAGAAACTTCTGGAGTACATCATAACTTTTGTACGTATGAGTTGAGGCAAAATTTAATTGAAACTCGAGCATAAATGACAACGAAAACGATTGAGAAAAATTGAAATAATCAAATTGAAGTTTTGGATTAAAGACTGGTGAATGTGTCTGATATGGAACGACCTCCGAGTCGGAGACAAAGAGTATTGTTCGACGTTTTTTCTCCTCCATATTCCTCAATTTTTTGTTGGTCGTTGAAGTGTTTTTTGTCTGTGCGGTATTTGGCATCGCGAGGATTCGAACGTTGAGAAACGAGTTGGCAGACATTTTTTTTTCACGCGAATGCTGTCGATACAAGAGAACTGCGGAATCTTGCAATCGTTGGAGTCTGAAAGATACGCCGCGATGCTGTTGTGTTCATTGCAACGACCAGGGACAGAACAATATGGCCTCGGAAGTGCGATAGAATGGTTTCCCAAAGGACACGTTGTATAGAACGATGCTAAGAAATCACAGAGTTCATCGCAAACATCTCCACCGAAGCGACTTGTTGCCAATTGTATCTTCGACGCTATTGTTTGGTACGGAGACGTACGAGTAATTCCATGCAAAAAATCTAGCAACGACGAAGATAGAGAGGTTAAAAAAAATATTGCGAATTCTTAAAATAGCTTAACAATCGATTGGCTCATTATCCTTCTCACTCATTTCAGTAAAATCTAAGATCGAAAAATATTATGGAAGTGAAAAATGGGGTTAGCGGATATCGAGAAAATGTTGGATATTTTTAAGTTCATATTTTCTCGTTTCTAGAATTTACATATTGTTCACGTATATTTGGAGGAATAATAATGGATCCCAATGGTGCTGGAGGGCGTATTATGTGCATCGAACAGGAGTATTGTTTCAACCACGATGTGAAAGTGGTCGAGGTTGTAACAAAATTCTAGGTTAAGTTATCATAAGCCGGTCAGCTTTACCGTAACGTCCGACAAAGTTAATACGAATGTAGATATGTGTAAAGTGTACATATGATGGTACGTAGATGGTTGAATAAGGTATCGGATATTCATTGTTCATACAAAAAGCCTTCTGCTGTGAAGCATATATAGAGCCCACTCTCCGAATAACGTGTATATGTCGATCCCGCGGAGCGTGTTGAGCCACCATCGATCGAAGCGGCCCCTGCGGGGCCACAACTGTACCAAGAGCGCATCTTCGCTTCCATTATCGCTCGCTTCCTCTTTTCTATACCGAGTTCTATTCTCTTTTTCTCTTCTGTGTGCGTGTTTTTTTTTTCTTTTACTTTTTTTTTCTCTCTTCTTTTCTTTTGGTCTTGTAGCCACACGAACAACGAGGATAAAAGGAAACGCGGGGGCAAGAGGCAAAGTGGAATGAAAAGAACAAAAAAAAAAAACTCAACCGCGAACGAGAGATAGGTTTCATAAAGTATTAACAGTCAAGTGCAGTCACGTAATGGCTTCCTCTCGCCCAATGCGTTTTCACATCGATTATACATGTTTCGAAAAATGAAAGAATAAATAATAAGTAAAGCACCCGAGAAAATTATCGATCTCTGAGAGATGACAATGGCAACCGAAAAATTCATGCAAATTTAGGTTCGTCAGTTTAAGGTGATCGTTTGTGAGAACTAATGAGAATTTATATTTGTTACAAAAATTGTGGCACTTTTGATTATCGCAGAAGTCAACTTTTTCTTCAAATTACATTTCCGTTTATCTCTCATCTTTGAAAATCTTTGTTATCATTTTTAGTCGAAAATATCGTTGAGTTTTGAACGCGAGAGACTGGGCAAATATCTGTGAATCATAATTTGGGTCAATATAAAGCTTAACTTATAGGTTTTTATTAGAACTGTTATTGTTCGGAGCTTTTCCTTTTTTTCATAAAACGAAAATCGGATTTTCCACTAGCTACCATTGAAAAATTCCGTGAACTGTCAGCATTAGCTCCAGTTATTTTTATTCGACGAATTCCCGTTTCTTGTTCAATGTCCATAGCACATCAAATATTCGATATCCTCTGTAATTATTTCCGTGTTTTTCTTGTTACTTTTTCATTTTTTTTTTTTTTTAATTCGTTACGTCGAAATTTGGGGAATGTTGATCGCAAATGGGCTGACCAATGGAAATTGGTTGAACAAGTACGGTGTATTAGCAGACTCACGAGAGTACCGTAAGCAATGGTAGCTAGGCGAAAACAAAGAAAAACAGAACTCTCCAATAGCAGACGAAGAGAGTAAGCTTGGATAACACACACACACACAAACGAATGAAAGGTCAAAGGGATGGTTCGGTTTTCTCATCATAGCATACAGGTACATTACACAAACACATATAAATATATACACATTTAAAGGTATTAGATATCGTAAATATACACCAGCGCTCCATGTACAAGTATTTGCGAAACGGTTTAATGAGAATCGCGATAGCGGTCGTCGGAGGTAAAACTGATGGAGAGAACACCACTTGGCAGCTATTGTTCTTATCGGACCACACCGGTTTCCGGTTGTGTCCTACACTCAAATATATCTGGTTCAACTGTTTTATACTTTTTCTGTTTCTTTCTCCCTCATTTTCTCAACTCCTTTTTCTCTTTTCTCGAATGAGAAGCTAACCAAAAGTTAGCGTACAGGGTGTCCATTGAGTATTTGATTAAAAGGAGTAAATTGATGAGCAAAGTTTTTCGCATCCAGAAAAAAATCATTTTACCTTTTTTACTGACACTCGATGTGTCGATCAAAAACACGTGGCGATAGAAATACCGAACGTTCGTCTATTCAGATCACACGTTCCGCTGAAATTTTTCATTCAACTTTTTTAAATATGTAACCTTGAGGCTATACTTGAAAAACATGTTTAGTCGGTGCAAATGCGATGACCAAGGATTCTCTTTCATTCACGATACTTCTCAAGCAAATACCGAGAACGACTGTGTTCGCTTTTCAACAGAGCTGGGGATGTATTCTTTTTCCTGAACATCTGTCGTTCAGGAATAAACTGAGAAACATGAAAACACCATCCCTTTGATGCTCATGGCAACTCAATCAATGTTTCGTTTGGCTTTGATCCTTAGCAATGTTTAACAAGGCTTCAAGGGCAGCTCTTGGGAAGAGTATCCAATTGAAAGTGTATACAAATATAATTGGAGCGATCGATAAAATAATTGAATAATAAATGACAGTATCTTGAAATTAATCGCAAATGTTCGTCCGGATATAATGATTGAAGTTTGAAATGAAAAAAATAAACAAGAAGACAGAAATTTCGGTTGTTCTGCTTCCATTATTAATGTCTATGAAAAACATTGAATGATCCATGAGAACGAATTCCATTGATAATAATATTCTATTATCGTGGAAGATAATTTTCAAAGCGATTAATGACAGTGATTTTCTGGTGAAAGACATTCACAGAGTTGAGTTATATCAATAAAAGACAACATTACGTTTAGGTGTTAGCCATTACACTGTAATTCTGTATCCCTAACGCAATTCGATTGTAAATGTGGCGTGTGAGCTTGGTGCCCAAACGAATTTTAATGAAACCACATATCGTGGACAATAAAGGGATAACATACCGTATAATAAAGGCATTTCTATTCAGACACAACAAGCAAAACGCATCGTTATTATTGGGACAAGGCTGTTTCGTTTATTATCGTTTGTTTGAAACGGGCAGCATCGGTGCTATCGTTATGAAACACGGAGAGAACATACTCGGTTACATTATATATCCCAACGACGAATGACAAAGTGCTATCCTCTTATACGATCCATTCACATTTCCGATATTATTTCAGTCGACCACTTTGTAACCAATGTGGCGTGTCGACTAAAATTTCCTTTCGATTCTGCTTCGCGACCATCGCCAATTGGATCTGAGAAAAAGCATATGCTCGCCCAATGAATAAAATGGGCACCAGGGAAGGATAGAGTTTGCTATTAATTTTTTTTTCTATTACAATGTTTCGACATATTCGTCGAGGATTTGGTAAAATGTAAATAATTTCGTGATAATGTGACAGGAAAAGAGAAATGTGTCCTTCGTTTAAAAAACTTGATGTCACCGATGAATGTGCAGATCAGCTGTTGTTCTCATTTTTAATTCCGCGAAATCAATATTTTCGATAGTTAAAAAAAAGAATTGTTGAGTGACGTTAAATGCAATTAATTGTATGAAACATGATAAGCTGTCAAACGATAACATGTTTTGTCGTCATCATGTTGCAAATTGTCGTAGCCTATTAGCCAACGAGGCACAAGGGACGAGGAATACGTAACGCCTACGGGGTGGTTTTCGATCCATTCGCAAATTAGAAATTAATTGACTAATTAGCGAGTTTTCATGGACAGTCTATAGCTACCACTTCGAATACGTATGGGAGATTAAAAATCCTTTGTGTTCTCGGGTGTTTCTTGTCTGACACGCGTTGACGTGCGACTTGGAGCGTCGATTCTTTGTGAAAATTAACGAGTTTGCCTACATAAAAAGAAATCTGTTCAAATAATCATAAAAAATCATGTTTAATTGCATTTTTCTAGAGAAATTCCGTAAAATTCATTAAAACATCATTATTTTTTTTTGAAGAGGGTCGTTGTTTACCCTTTTGAGGAAAAGGGCAAAGCCTCGTGCGATCGATGGCGTCAAAGTCCATTCCGGCAAAAACAAGAGGCTGAAAATAAAAATCTTTCCCTCCTTTGGTGTTCGCGTTGACGATACTTTGTCTGGAGCCTCTTTTGTATCGGGTGATTTAAAGTCGTGTGCACTTTTTATGCATTAAGCTTGATACAAAAGTGCGTTACTGTACCATGTACACCGAAGTCTTACAAAGTCAGAGCATCCACCAAGGAAACAAGTTTCATTTTCAGTTCGAAACTGCTTCAGTAAAGGTTCGTGCTGTATATACAGTGCTACACATGTTCATATAGTAAAACTGCATTTAATCAGTCTCTTCGTCTTCGTGCGGAAAGACGTTTCCACCGAGTGATGCTTCTTCGTTTATAAACATACATAGGTTAAAGGACGATCGTTGTCAAGTCATTGTAAAAGAGAGCGCGTAAAGAAAAACAGGTCCCTTTGTACCCGCGTGTTTCGATATAAAAGTCCTCTTACTCCGAGTTTATTTAGCTATAAAAGTAATACGTCGTTGGTATTGGTGGGAGCTAGTCTCGTCGATATTCTCTTGTGAGACATGGTGCTATAAGACGTTACGAAAGGTCCTAAGAAAATAAGTGCAGAGAGGTAGAGAATAGGAGGGAGGAGAGGCTGTGTGGCACAAAACGATGGCATCAATGTTGCTTCACCAATATCGAGATCGCATACCTCGTTGAATATTTCACCGAAAGGTTATCGCATGATGGTGTGATGGCAGACTCGGTTATGGTTAGCTATCCTTTCGTTCCCGAACCTTGAATATATATACACCAATACCCTCATTTCAACCTCTCTAACCTTCTTGCCAACGTCCAATCTCGACCAAGATATTCACACAAATTTCCAACCGAGGAATATTCATGAAGGATCTTCCGTAGGCAATGTTCCGAGGTCTTCCATTCACTGTACAAAGTGCGTGTACAGAAATACGGATCTGCCCTTCTCGTATATATTGGTGTATGCTTAACACACACCCACCCACCCACACACACACACACACACACCCACACCCACACACACACACACACACACACACACACACAAGGTATTTTGATAGCGAGTATACACTCAGAAGAGAAATAGGTGTTGCATGCATGGAAAATGGTAGGGGGTCAGAAAGCTTGCTTTACGAACGAGTGAATCTATGCAGATGAGAGAGAGACTATACGTAACAGGAGCACAACCAACACCGACAGCCGGTATCCAAGCTTCAATTAGCCAAAGTGTATAAGCGAGTCCTCTCCCAAACCTCCACCCTCATCCCCTTCCTCTCTCCCTCTCTCTCTTTCTTTCTCTCCCTCTCTCTCTCTCTCTCTTTGTCTCACCCCTTCCTCCCTCTCTACACACGATACATACAAATGCGCATATTTGCGTTTATCCACCTCTACCTCAATGTTGATATACTTGTGTGAATATCGCTCGGTTGGAACGGCCGAGGAATACACGTTCGCTAATGATGAATACGGACGAAATTACGTAAGCCCCTGATATGGAATGAAAATTACAAGATTTCGAACCACAAATAGTTCGAGATTTACGTTACACGAGAATTCACCGAAGTTTGTTATCGCTGCAAGAATCAGACCATTTTAACTGATGGCAATTGTTATCCACCATAAAAAAAAAAAAATTCAGCAGTTCACGAAAACAATGACAATGATAGGATTTTGATGAAATGTCTGTTTTTTCTTTACGAGAACCGTTGCTATTTTTATAAATTCAATGTTTGCTTAATTTTATTGCTTTCAGGACAACCGATGGTTCATCCAGTGTCGCAGACGGTAACGGCGAACGAGGGCCAGTCCCTCGAGATAATAGTGGAATTTTGTTCTATGCCGGCCTACACGAGAGTCATTTGGCTCTCGTGGGAGAAGGTGTACGTGCCCGGTGCCGACGTCACGTCTGACGGAGTTTTCGCTACTCCTATACTGGTAAAAAATAAAATAATAAAATAATAATAATAATAATAACATTCTTTTCATCTCTTTTCGCACAGATTTACGACATCCATTTTGATGAGCTTTTTTGCCAGTTCCGTTGAGAATATAGCATATCGACTTTATGTTTTCGATAAACAATTTGAATGTAAATTATATTTTGCTGGTTTGGAGTTTGCGGGCTAAATCGAGTAAAAATATATTGGATTTAAAAAATTTTCAATAAAATCAAACATCGCCGACTAATAAATAGTCACTTACTAAACAAACGGTCGATAATATAATGTACACGCGCCATAGAAAAAAAACACACACACACACTCATAAAAATGCTTCATTCCCTGTCCAAGATTGATTTTCCGAACGAATAGCGATGATTATTGGAAAGACAAAAGAAAATATTTTCTTCACCCGCATGTTTTTGTCGTCGATTTTTTTTTCGAATGAGATTAGTCGATAAATCTGAAAAGCAAAGGGAAAAAGAAGAAGAAGAGAATTCGAGAAAACAGCTTTTCACGAGAATGGGAATGGGCAAAAAAGAGTCGTATTTTCCAGAGATTCGCGTGGAAGTGAGAGGAAAGGTTGTAAACCGTATGGAGGCTTTGGTAATATAAAGTGCCCGCGGGGGGCTCGTTTCTATATCGCGGCACACAAGGACTATGAAATTGTTCTTGCGATGTTTTTCCGCTTTGTCGAAAGCCCGATAAGGGGAAAGGGAAACTCCGGCGTCGTGATCCGAACGATTTGTCGGATTTCTGTCGCAGTGGTTTGAGACGAAACCGGGAAGAAAGAAGGGACGCGAGGGGCTGAAATTGGTGGTTGTCCATAAGGCGAAAGAGAAAACGAGATGGGCCTGAGCTTGCCCTGAGGGGATAGTTTCGCGTAGTATGTTGTCTCGTCACATATACAATCCGTGAAACATCACCGTCGGGCTTTTTTATTGGCGAACATAAAAAGAACACTCCGTATTACCGCGACGTCATGCGAAATGAAAATTTTGATCGATCTCAAATATCGTCGAATCTCTCTCCCCTCAACTTCTTTATCCATCAACGTTTATCCATCGAGTGTATACATATATATTAATTTATGTTTGTATATATAATTGAGCTCGTCTCTGTCTATATATACGACTTCATGGGCCAAATCCTCGAGGCGAGAGACGAAAAAAATAAATATGAGAAAAAAAAAAATGTATGATGACAGGACGGTAATGGAGAGCCGTGTCGAGAAAGCAACCGGGGAATAAGAATTATTCGTAACCGGGAAAAATGTTACGTTGTAGAAGACACGTGATTGATGTTTTATAGTCCGATGTATTTTTTTGCTTTTTATTTCTTTTACTTTATTGTCAGTAGCTTTTGACGAAAACTTTCGTAGTCTCTGCATTTCGTAGGATTTCCATACATACTTGATCATTCATTTTTTTCCATTAATATAGAGGATACTTCCAAGTTCATATTTATTAGTGTCAAGAAATTTTGTTTCAATACGAAGTAATGCAACTTTCACATAAAAATATTGACGTTTCAATTTTTTTTTATCCTAAGGACTAACATATTTTGATAGAATCTTTCAAATTTGAAAATAATCATCTACACCATTTCCACAAAATTCACAAATAAAAAGTTACTGGAATCTCGTTATCGCATTAAAATGATTATTATTTAATACTTGTATTAATTTATTAATATCTTCGATATAGTTTCGATTGCAATGGACGTTTTCGTTTGTCGTTACAGGACGCGGAGACCGAGGCGTGTTATCGAAGTACATTGCGTTTCGAAAACGTTCAATGGTCTCACGCTGGTGAATGGATGTTTCTGGTAAGATCACCAAACGGAATAGCGGACGCAGGAGTGATATTGAACGTAGCGAAGGCTTCCGGTTACAGCGACGGTGACAAACGTTCGCCAAGTTTGGTAAACGTTTTTTTATGCCTTATGGCCTTGTGGCTTTGGACGATCGTGCCCGCGTCGATGGATGCGAGACGACGGGACGAGATGAATCGCTGACTCGAACTTCGAAACCCGAGAGTTCGTTGGGTCCTTCGTTTTATTAATAAAATAGTCGGTTATACATACAAACACATAATTATCCACTTGGAACACTGTTTTCCAGAATTAAACTTCGAAGGTTCGTGAGAGCACGAGAAAAAAAAAAGAAAAATAAAGTTCAAGAATTAGGTACACAATTGTTTTTTTTTTCCTTCGTACTAACGTTCACTCGCTCGATTGGCAATGGTGCAAAAAACAACATGAATTACGAGGTTACTTCTCGTTTCATGAGAAACTTTACAACCACGTACGAAGAAACAAAAAAAAGTTACACTTACATTAGAGTGCGTTAGATACTAGTGAAGACATTTATTCGCTCTACTGAGACGCGATTAAATATTTTCACTGGGTGTTAGGGCCACGGTCGTTTTTATATGAAGATAATTAAGTGGCTTAAGTAAATATATATTTATTTGCCAATTTGTGAAAAAGTTGGTAATATAATGAACTAAATAAAATGATCAAACGAAATGGAAGTAGCAGCAAGAGGGAAAAAAAATACTGAGAAACGGAGAGACAAGAATTTTTGTAAAATTCGTCACGAGCACCTGAGGTTTAAAATACCCTCAATTTTTTTCTTTTTTTACCTCCAAAAACAAATCATAGTGAATTACTTCTTTTAACTACGAAATAGTTTTCGTTTTGCTGCATTTTTATTGGACTTTTATTACTCAACGAAATCGATTAGTCACTATTCGAAATCATCTGCCAAATGTTGAAGGAATTCGAGACTTTTTATATATGAATTACTGAATTCATGATTTTCCTACGATTTTGAATTTTGGAAAAAAAATCTCATCGATTTTTCAGACTCTCAGGCCTCTCTGATACAACAACAACAACAAAAACTACACGTGTACGCTATTATGAAATTATACGGGATATTTATGTAATCTGGTCGGTGTGTAAATAATTGTATAGATAATTTTGCGTGACGTGACGATTACGTGAAGGGGTTTGTATGATCGAATAAATTGTCCTAATATAAATATATAAATATCGATACGGTGATGCGAAAATAGCGACCAATTATATCTTTTAACGTTACACATATGTTCCAAGCAAAAAATCAATATTTCATTGATTTAGAAAAAAAAAAAGATATATATAAAAAATGAAAATTAATGTGCAAAATCCCAGAGATGCCTGAATTCATTCAGATTTTAGATGTGTCGCTATAAGTTTCGATATTTCTCAAAAATTATGGATTTTGACTCGAATTTTTAAAAAGTACATCATATTCTTATGGCGACAGGTTTCACCCGCTTTGAAATTTTCAAACGTATGTTTTTTTCCACAGTTAAATTGTACGGAAAAAATGGCGAATTCTTTAACGTTAAAAAAAAAAAACAAAAAATACAAACAAAAGAAATGGCAGATTTCGATAATTTACATTTCGTCTTCAGCGAATAACTCTCTCGACGCCTCTAATTAGCGGGTGATTCCACTCCTTTAGAAAGCATCCCAGAAACGATGGTGCGAATAAACATTCGAAAATTTGATATCGATAATATGGAAAGATCGAAAATGAAAAATCGAGTTTAATTAAAATTTGAAATAATTAATTAAACGAGAAATAGAGAGCGAAGGTTTTTTCTAACGCTGCCAAAATACGAGTCTTCTCAATAATTTGATGCAAACTTAAAGAATATTCTACCCCTCGATATAAATCGATTGATACAAAAATTGTTGGACATTTATTTTAGATCGAGTAGATTTGTAACATGTATATAGTAATAAATGTAAATGGTTTTTTGGCTGTTGTGTACTCCGTATGACGAATTATACACAGTAATAATGTTAGAGATATATTTATTATTTGTTGATATATTTTTATAAAGTATCATTTAGCCATAATTTCTTAATTAGCCTCTCTCCTTCACCCAATTAATGAATACAAATATATATATATACACACAAATATACAAACTGAATAATAAGCAGTGAGTAAGAATTCGCCCGTTTAATCCGAATTTATCAAAATTTCCATTACAATTTTCTTCGCCCTAAATCTTCTCCTTTATTTGCTTCCAATTTTTCATTAAAACCTACTCTCAATTATTATTTACAGTTTACCATTGACTGTTGTACATTTTTCTAAAGAATCAATTACGTCGATACTAAGAATAATAGATGCAAAATATAAATCCTTTGAGATAAATCGAGTCTTTTTTTTTCTGTAGGAAAAATATACACTATGAGCGATAACTATAACGACGTGGAATTTAATTTTCATTATTTGTATGGCGCTTGTAAGACTTGAATAGCTGTTCATTTTATTTGGCCGCGTTTCCGTCTACAGCTGAGAAAAATAAAGCAATTGTACATTTCAGGAGATTCAAAATGAAATGTCCAACGTGCATTTTCTTTTATTTTCAATATAGTAAATTATTAAAGATACAAGGATAACAAGATGTAAGTGTAAGAAAAATCAGATGAATTGAAAAAATGCTCGAAAAATTGGAAAACGTCAAAAAAACAAGGAAACAAAATAATCCAACGTTTTATTGTGCATTTTTAATTTGCGTTCCGAAAGTTCTTCAAGTCAACAAAAAGATAAGAGAAGTCTTGAAAATATTTCGATTCCTCTAAATCACGCCTCGCCAAATAATTGTACCTCGCGAATGAAAAAAGCAAAAGAATAACTACTTTAGTTTTGAGCCTCGAAAGTGGCTATCGTCTTACACCTAAATCACCTATCTTTCCTTCGAGAATAACTTTGAACGAGTATTAATAGGAAATACAGGTCGTAACGATCGTTACAACGTGCGACGATAATAATATTGACGAGATGTAAAGAAAAAAAAAAAAAAAAAAAAAAAAAACAGAAGAAAAGAAAAACGATGAAAATAAAATACAAAGAAAAAAGTAAGGAGGAAATAAAACTAAGTGAATCCTTTCGGTATAACCAACAACTGTAAAGGGAGTGTGAAAGATTTGCGAGTGTAAATCGATCGGTGTACGTAAAGCAAAGATGGCTCTTATTAATTTTTAAGTCGATGATTACGAAGGACGATAAAAGGAGATGAAGAAAAATAAGTGGAAAGTCAATTTGTAAGTAGACGAAACAAAAAAAAAACACGAAGAAAAAGACACGAAGTCGTAAAAAACATACAGATCGCTCGATGGAAAAAAACGAACGAAAAATATGAAAAAAAAAAACAACAGAAGAAAAAAGAAAAATTTGTCGAGGTACGAAAAACAACATGTTTATTCCCCAATGACTTAACGAATGTGATGCATCTACCGAACAATAGTAGTAATCGTGCTATATATAATTTATATTTATATATATATATACATTATATATCACATAATATATTATAATATATATAATGTATTAATAAAATATATAATATATATGCATATATGTATATATAAATGTTACGATAATAATTAATGAATTTCCTAGAAAGCTAGGGCCAAAAATAATGTGAGAAAAGGTTTTTTTTTTTCTGGCGGACGGTTTAATATTGTGAAAATAAATGAATAAACAAATAACCCCATGACACACCGTCGACGATATTGTAAAAAATATATTATAGAAAACGAAAAATAAAAAGTAAAATAAAGAGAAAAACGAAAACATAAAAGAAAACTAATGTATTTAAATATAAATTCGAAAATGCCAATTTGGCGATCGCGAAGGAAAAAAACGAGGAGGCGACCAGATGCAATTGTTCCACTGATGGAATAACTTCTCGGCGTGAATCGAGCTTATTCGTCGGTCGGCCATTGTATCACATAGAGAGACACATACACCCAAACACTTTCCATATTGTAAGGAAAGGTATAAAATCGTATGTTGAGAAACTAAATAACAAAAATTCAATCGTCTTCGAGACCTACAGAAAAATGTCACAATTGTCAAGTTGAAAATTACAATACACGAAAATACAGAAAACATTTTTTTCGGCAAGAGTTAACGATGCGGGGAAAAAAAAATAACGTCCATCTGTGTATACTGAATGATTTTTTTCGCGCAAATAAAGGCTCGCCAATTTACTTTTATACCATCGTTTTTTTTACGACGTATGTTCAAATTCCTTTTTTCATCCCCACGACGTAAAAAGTCCGAAACCACATTTTTTTTCCCAACTATTCTTTTGTTCCAGTGCGTTTCAAAATTGAAATATTCGAGACTTAACTCCAATTAGAGAATAGAATGTTTTTGAATTTATTCCCGTAAGTCTTTCTCCTCACAATTTATCGTTTCAACTCATTCGGGAAGGTAGTTCTGATTTTTCTTCTCTATAATTTATCATCGACTCGCTAGGACTCTCGACATTGTAGCTTTAAAGCGTCAGACCACAAACAGGTTTGCGAACGGTCTGATGCATAATGGATATGCACGATGGTGGTTCTTTCGACTAATACTCGTCCGCTCTCTTTCCCTCCCTCTTTCCTTTTCCTCAATTCGATTAATACCTGCTACCAGCCCATGTGGCCAACTCAGTCTCTTTGTGGTCAACTGAGCAAAATAATTAACGGAGAGCCAGAAGGAAATTTTGTAATTATCCAAAAATTCAAAATATGTTGATTCAATGGTTAAGAAAGTAAACAGCCTGAGAGAATAATTATCGAAATTGTTCGAATAGAAGTAAACTTTTGTGTCATTTTTTTTTCAACTGTGAAGAAAGTTTCCGAATAATTAATCTGATCTCGATTTGCATTCGATCTTTTCTACTGCAATCAATAACTGGGTCATTTCAACCAGGACTAACTTTTTGGCGTTAATTATCTCCACCCTAGAAATATTAATATTTTCTTCCGAAAATAAGCTCAAGTTTACTGGTTCGAATGAGTTTGTTTTTTTTTTTAACTCGTCGTAGCGATATTTTATGTGGTCAACGTTGAGACAAAAGTAGGATTTGTAGTCCAAGGATTTTGCAATTTAATTGCAAAGTTTCGTTCGGTAAAATGTGATTATGAAGGAATGAGATTGTTAATGAACTCGCAAACGTTACGAAGAGGTTTGATCAAGTTCGGAATCTTGGGTCGAATTGAGCTTGTTTGCCAAGGTGTTTGTTAGTGAAGTGAAAAAGAAATGAAAATAAAAATATAACTGCCAATGGAAATGATCGATATATTGATATATCTGTGTTGTTGAAAAAAGTGCCCTTAACTTAGCGAAATGAAGGCAACACAAGAAACTTTGGTACGCGGAGTTTTCACTCCGAGGAAAATTTCCAAGTGGAACTTTTCATTGGGCTGAACGCGAAGGGGAAGTTTTAACACTTGAAATCGATGAAAGAGAAGGGTAGATTTATTCATTAAAGTGGATGGTTAATTCATTAAACGGTTTCTTCGGATGGTTTATTAAGCTGAACAGTATATATTCGGGCAAAGAAGAATACAATATAAACGAGAATTGAAGAAGGTTTTTCAACGGTTGACTTATACGAAGTCTCGATACAAATCAAGTTGAACCAGCAATTAACAACCCCTTGGTATCACCTTCGTGGGTACGTACACTTTTACACACACACACATATATATATGTGTGTATATATATAGAACTTACGGATAACAACCCTTTCCTAGGCGATGTTCCTTCTCACAGTCCCAACCGGGTTTCACTTCTATCTCTACATTTTCCTGCCTTTCTTGTCGCTCTTCTCCAGAGAAGAAAAGAGAGACAGGACGAAATAACGTCTACGGAGGAGCCAGTAAATTACTCTTAACTTCTTGGAGGAGGGTAAAAATTACGGAGTTCTAAGGTTTGGTTCGTATAGGGGTTCCAGAGAAAGAAAGAGAAAGCGAGGGGGAGAGGGGAAGAGAAAGAGGAAGAGGGAGAGAGAGAGAACGCTTAAACCGACTGACTCCTCCTATCCCAGCGAGGCCATAACTCTCCTGGCGCTATCTGCACAGAAACCTTGTGCCATTCCTTGGGTTCTGCCACGGCAGTTTGCCCGTTTGCCGCGCGGCAACCCCCTTGGCACACTTCAAGCAACCCCGTCAAGGCAACCGCCTTCAGGCGAACCTCCTTTCCATCGACTCCTGGGATTCCCGCATAACTTATTTATAGGTATTTGCTATCCAGTAGGACACAGCTGTCCTCATACGTGAAGATATTGAGAGTTTTCTTTTGACAGATTATGATTTTTTCCTGAAACTCCAAAATAATGAACAAATCATCCCTCTTTAACGTCTTTTAACGTCCCCGTTACTCGACCCAATTTAACACTTTTTTCAATTTTCCTTCAACTCAAGTTCAATTGCTTTTTTTCTTTATTACTTTTGTTCATGAAATTTTCTAAACGGTCTGAGAGCACAGAATTTGGTAAGTGGCTAAAAATATGCAATCATAATTGCAACTTAATTGAAAATGAAATTAAACAACTTCAATTCGAAGTAGGCAATTACTCTTTTTTTCAAACAATCAAACGAATGCCGCTATGCCAAAGTTTTATGTTATATTTAAAGTAAAACTTCTTTGCATAAATAAATGGGAACAAACCGATAAAACGTATTTAGCCTAAAATTGCTTTCTTTGACCTGTCACTTCGACCGTAATTCAAATTTGAGTATAATTCGAGAGGCGTGGCTTTTTTAATACACAAGTTGTATTAAATAATGGCTTGAGCAAGAAGATATAACGAGAAAAATGTACTAACTGCATCGTCGTGGCACTCTTGGGAGAACAATTTCATCTACGTTCACGTATTTTACACTTTATCTCAGCAAATTGTCACTCCTGACACTGTAATGAGCGAATTGCACTCTAAATGCTAATCACTTCATTTTCACATAAAATATGTACACACATAGATATATATGGTCGTATAAACGAGCGTCTGTTACAATTATGAATCGAGAGCTTTGGGACTGGCCGGGAGCGTGCATAGCACAATCCCTCGAATGAAGTTACCTTTTTTTTTTCATCATTTCTAATTAGTGCTCCGAGATTCGTTCTTTGTACACAGTCCCTTCCCTTTGTTCCGGTGCTCGGGGATTGTCAGGAATTACAATAAAAAATGTCGGTCGCGTTCAAATGGAAATCCGTGATAAAAAGAACATCGTGAAGCGATTATCACCAACAATAGTAATTATTAACAGTAAATTGGTATGATTGAGTCATTTCGAATCAGGCCATAGGTCAAAACCGGCGACAAAATAAAAATGCACTATAGATCGACTTTCCACTGCAGGGGGACAAATCAATTCCCAACATCGAGCACGACCCTATTCGCCTAGTTAAGAAGAATTCTATTAAAAAACAAACTGCTGAAAAAAAACCACGTATTTTTTTGACAATTATCCGACCAGAAATATTCCCGATGGTACTGATCAGGTATTCAGGCTGAAAAACCGGATGAAGGCACAATCAAGTCTTTTAACTTTCCGATTATTTTTCAAATTTCCATCGAATCGCGTTACCCGATAATCGAATTTCTCATAAAATTATCTCTTTGTTCACAGAAATGATGGCCTAGTTGAGTTTAACTTAGAATCTAATTCGAAGGAACGTATTTATCACTTGCCCATCCACGGATGGGCAAGCGATGGACATTTATTATATTATTATAAATACTTTTCCAATGTTCTCGAATGATTTTTCGATATTCAAGTGTCGTACATTGGACTTCAACCTCCATAAGGCGGGATGTAGCAGATTTCAAATAATTACAAATATACTTATGACCGATGACTTGTTTATAAATGGCGAGATTACAAATAAATAGTATCGAATCTTGCAATTTATGTGTATCCATGAGTCGATTTGCCTATAAGAACAACCTGATTTGGGCACCGCGAAAGAATCGGAATGCGGAATACTAGGATATCCAGATTAAACTTCCAAAACCTCCCAGAGGTCGCAAATGAACTTGACGTAGACCTCATCGGGTGCAACCTGGCCAGGTCATCGACACATGGAAATAATGACGGTTTCAGAAGGAACACCTTGTGCTTTGGACAATCTTATCGAGTCCTAATGCAAAATTGAGGGATCCTAATAAAAACTTCTAGTCGCGGGGACGAGCGATCAACATGGCATGGGTCATACAGACCCCTAGTGGATGGTGATAGCATGAGAATAATTATAACTTAAATATTTATTTTGAGTCCTGCTCACGATTGAAATTTATCCCATAGGATATAAGGTATGCATAAAAAAGACCTTTTACGTTCAAACGTCGTTCCACTCGTACGAGATTCCTCCTCTCACCAAGTTTTAAAGATGAAGAAATACCGCGGACTTGGGGAATCTCAAGGTTTTGGAGTTATGTGGTTGGTGGATGAAGAGAATTTCCGGTACAAAGTTAGTTGAATAGATAGAGTTGGACTGCCAAGTCTGATAGAAAACGTCACTCTTCGCCATCTCTGTATCTTATACATCGAAAGATTTTGTACGAAGCATCGCCACAGGGGGCTCTGACAAACGCCCAATACCGCATTGTCGCCAGGTCAGCCGTTCATCAGCCAAAAAAATGTACATAGTAACGTGGATAAGTTATAAAAACCCGCCGAAACGCTTTTTCATCAACTTCGCTCAAAGTTTCATGAGTTTTTGTTGGAAAACTAAAGCAACGTTTATAGTCCGTAAATAATTATACGAATATCTATGATACTTTGTACATTGCTGTAACTGCGAATACGATAAATAGAGGAGATATTATTTCCATTAGTTAGTCCCACGGATGCTGACGATGAGACGAACCTTGTGTATTACTCGTTGGTTTACGTTTCACGTGTAGGTGGTGGACGTAAGCGTTAAAACTTGAAACTTTACCAATTTAACTGCGAGCGGAGAGTAGAATGTTACTCTCCATGGGGGCTGAAGAGGGGGATGAGGAGGCAGGGGAAAACAACTTTGCCGAGTGTGATACAGATAGAGTGTAGGTTTGTAGATTGGTGGTGTTGGTAGTGGTTGGTGGTAGTGATTGCTGGAGATTCCCGTAGCCCAGTAAGTGGTCGTAACTTCGTCGAGGTTCACTGTCAGCGAGAAAAGCGATTAAAAAACTTAGCACTACTCACTGCACTTGCAGCGTCCATCCCTCTCGGACGTTTTCGGGAAACAAGACGTAACGCCAACGAAGAAAGGAAACAAAGTAACAACAGGCAAACTAACGAGAAAATATTATGGTTTCTCACTAGCACCTGGATGGTAAATAGTAAAAACTATTAGTCCCAACCAACGAACGGAACAAGTTACATTCACGAACAGTGATAAACCCAGTTTTTATAATAACAACAAATATTAAATTCGTTCGTAATTTATTATTAATTAAGAACCTATTCAGACAGTTTCAATGAATGGATTCGCGTATTTACATACTGACGAAAATGATATGCAAATAAAATAAAACGTTGAACAAAATGTCATTCAACGTTTCATTGATGTGATTCATTGAGAAAAATGAAGATTCTACGTAATCGATAACGGAATTTATTTCAGTTCGTATTAGTTGTTAAATAATGTGAATTCGTGTAACAAGAGCTTCGTTGGTACAATCTCACTGGAAACATTATATCCCATCAGTCTATTTTGACTAATCGAAGAGCGAACATCCATCTAGAATGAACCACATGCGATCGATGTGATTCTCCGGGGAGGCGAACCTCGACTATCTTCATTTCACGACACTTTTTCGATCCCTCTATCATGTACCCCCTTCCCTCGCTCGTTCTATCTCTTCTACTCTCCTACCCTTTCTGCCCTTCTATCTCTTTCTTTTTCACCCTTGCTGTAACTCTTCATAAACTCGAGCCACACAGGCTGCGAGAGCTCTCGACGCTGCGGAAAACTTTGGTTGGTCGAGCGTGGTTTGACGGATTTATGGTTGATACCGTAGTTATTATGGATCGTCAAGGGACTCTCTCGCTTTTCGATATCAACGAAACGGCGAGCAAGGCGACGATAATGGATCAGGCACTCTTTCCAACGACTTTGATGGATATCGCTCATCTCTCGTTACTGCACATGAGACATTCCACGTCAAATCGATCTCGCTATGAACTTTATAATTCTCAAACGTTTTCCTTTTCAGATGTGTGTTGCAGATCTAATTTCAAAATATGTTCTACCTTAATTATCACAATTTTGTACAATTATTCAATAACAAAATATGAATATTTACAGTTTTTGGACCGCTGAGAAAAATGTAGAACGTAAAATATTAAGTGTTTCAACGAAGAATATGAACTGATGCATTTTTCGTACTGAACGGATTGCAAACACGATGAACTTAATGTGCTTTTGTTTTTGGTATCATATTTATTCGTTTTGCGTGCATTAAAAATATGTTTATTGTGAAACTTTCGATCTTTGATGCACCAGGTTAGAATATTAAAGAGCCTCCAAAAGTACAGCATTCAGCACGTTTTAAGAGAAGCAGTTGGATCGATTTTATTTGGATTGCCGCATGTACATACTGTCTCGATGACTCAACCTTGGATGCGAAGAGTTGTAGCGAAACGTTATTTTCCTACAGTCAATATTTTTCTTATCCTGTAAGCCGTTATTGCGAACTGAAACGAAGAATCCTGCCAAGTGAAAAACTTGGAGATCTCGGTTTTTATAATTTTCGTTTGTTCGAGAGAGATTCCTCGATAAGGAAGCTCCTCAATCCTTGAACTCTTTCGAAGTGGAGAAGCTTTATCGAAATGGGAGAATTTATAGAGGAGCAATGTATACATTTCCAATCTACGAAGTTTATTTTTGCTCTCAACACATTCTACTAATTACCTTTGATAAACAAAGTTTTTGCTTCCATTAACGAATCTATAAACTGCAGTGATTTTTCGAAATGTTCGACATTCAAACGATTTCCCAGTTCCCATTCGAAATTTCATCTGAAAGCAATATCGAGCTTGCAGCCCTTCAAAGTGATTGAAAAAATGTTCGATCGCAGTTTATCTGTCGACCAATACCGTTAATCTTCCAAATGTTTTGAGAAAAAACAGCGAACAGCGAAACTTAGTCGAACGTTATACATTCTATGTGCAGACGTAATTTATTCAAATCTGTCATGTGAAATAAACATGGCGTGCAAAAACATTTACAGAGTAAAGAACGCAGTTACGTTTGGGAGGAGGAAGAAGACTCGTCGGGAAAGTTGGAAGCCTCGAAAACTTCAGAAATATGGTGGATTAAAGGTCTATGTGGCCTGGTTTTTACTCGACCCCAAAAACAGGGCTTTCAGTGCTAATTTGACTAAACTAGTGGATCAAACCAAAAGGACATGTATGCGTCATCCTGAGCAGTTTAAGGTGACAAGGATAAAGCGAACTAGAGTACGACATAACGAAAGAAGATGGAAAGACATTTAATCCAGAGTTAAATCCGTCCATCAATATGGAACACGACGTAAGCTCGTTTAACTTTAAATCCGGACGAGAAAGCGTATGCAAGATCTTGTGACTATGTTTCGCCTTGAATTTTACGTCGATCCACGTATTAGAGGTTTAGCTACACCGCCGTTTCCTTCACACGAGCAGTCAATTTGATCTTTATCCTTATTTTTCATTACCATAAACAATATTTATAGAATACACGCCAGATCCGAAATATCATGCAATCCACAAAGACGACATTACGAAACAAATTTTCCAGAAAAATAGAGAACTTCCATGATGTTCGAAGGCTTGCCTTTTTTCTACATTGGTATACGCTTTACAACAGTTTCTTTACTGTTTATGAGTGGATTGAGAAATTTATTTTTAAAAAAACCATTTCCGAATCGATCATCGAGAAGAATTACCAAAATTATATCAAAATAAATCAAACAAATCGGGTTCAATAAATCGAAGAAATCCGGTTTCTGTTCAAACTGCCTTTAATGTGGCATTATTTTTATGGGTTAACAAATAAAAAATTTTATCGTGCGTTGATTACCTCATTAATTAGAAGCTTTTTCTCTGTAAAAGTTTTTTTCGTGTCATTTTATTTATGAGTATCGAAGATGAAACAAATTGTTCAATTCTACGCATCCCCTCTGTACAAGAAATTAAACGCTACAGCCAGCAGTATCGATATATCCAACGAATCCTGAACTCATTGACGCAATTTCCCGAGAATCAGTGCGGAATTACGAGTAGGAGCCTTGGATCTTGCCGCAAACCTAATCAAGTGGACAATACTTGTCCAACATTAATTCAACCATCAACGCTTCCATGATTGTTCGAGTGGTCTACTGGTCCACCATCAGGAAGGGTGAGTTAGTGAACACTTCAAGGCTGAATGCTTTCGACCCTTCCGATCCCCAAGGGCCACATAACATTCAAGTTGACCGACCCTTAAACAGCACAATTCTCTGTCTCCATTTCTCACTCTCTTCGTTTCTTAATGCTGTCAGCCTTGTAACATGCAATATATTTCCGTTAAGCAGAAAAATGATAAGCATAAACAAAGGCATTTCAAAACATTTTTGTCTAAATCTGCGTTCACTCATATAATAAAGAATCTGGAAAAAATTGTTTTGTTGTAATTGTCGAAAATCGTTTAAATTATTGAATAATTCGAATCTCAGCGAAATAAGGACTTTTTGTAGCCTCTCGTGTCTGATAAGCAGGTGCAAAACGATATATCGCGGAATCTGAACTTGGCACCACTGACCCGAGAAGTCGAGGGTGTACGAGGAAGGTAGTGGGGATCGTGAAATAACGATAATGCGGCAGCGAAGGCGCCGGGAACTCTGTTATCATTTGTAATGATACCACAAGGCTATGTTAGCTCAAGCCATTAACAAGGTAAGCTCAAACATTTCCAAGTATATTCGGGATAAACGGTGTTATAATCGATATATGAGCCATTTCATGGTGAATTTATGGTCTCGTAAAGCACAACATCATTTATTTACAAGAAATAAAACCTCTTGTAGTTACCGCAATAACGTTTCTTCCAAATTATCGTAAACTACATGAAATTTAATGAATTTACAAAAAAAAAACCTCCAAATGTTTTTCTTCTTTACTTTCTCGTCCTCAAACAATTATTTACGTCTTTTTTTTTGTCATGGTAAAATATTGGTTTAAAAGATCTTCTAAATGTAATAAAATAAAAATCTAGATTCTCATTAACACGCTGTGAAGTTTTTGTGGCAAAATCCGATTTCTTTGGGTCGCGTTTTGATTGAAACTTTTCAAACCGTCGGACCATTTTCAACTGTTTTCGAGCTATTCTCAAATTTTGCGACACTATCCTACGAGAAATTAGTTAGAGGGCTATGGAATTTTTAAAAAATTTTTTTTAAATAACTTTTCTATGTATATTTGAACGAAAAACTGTTGAAAAAAGGCACCAATAGCCATTCAGTTTTGAAATATACGCAATTTCTCAAATTTCCATCAAAATAAATCCTCCTTAGCCTCTTAGAGTTTTTCATACTGATTAATGATCATCTGGGGCTTTTCTACATTGGACATTTTTTATAGCAGTACAATTAGAAAAATTCTTCATGTACTACATGACTCAATCTAATAGACGAAAAAAAAAAATAGTTCACCTTATCAGACTTCATGCATTACGAAAATAAATCATCAAAATCACCAGTTTTAATGCCCGTTACAACTGAGAAAGCCCTTTAAAAAAGTGCTATCGTGCTGGTATATTAAAACTACAGATATGAGTTGATGTAACAATTACACACTTGTTGGGTCGCGAGAAACACAACGAGTACGTGATGACAAGAGTGGGTCAAGTTCAACATGGTTATACGTGATACAAACGTACACCAATAAACAGTGCGGAGCTCACTCTTACTCTCGTATTCCAGCTTCGTTTGCTTTTATACAATTATATCATGTACGATTGGAGTAGGACATATCGATATTTATACAGACTTTAAACACTGTAAACTCTTTGTATAAATGTCAATGTTAGCCAAGAATTAGGTTCAATAATAAAAAGATTGAAAATATCAAATGAATTATACTCAGTTAATAAATTTATAAACAAATTTTATACTTTGTCGTCCCAGTTGAACTGATTGAATTGTCTGACACATTGGACAAGGTTATCTCATGTAAATTTATTAAGTAACATTTTATTGCCTCAATGCTGCAAGGCATGCATTTTTTTTACAAATGCAATCCATGCGTGTAAGAAAAAAAAAGTATATGCATACGTTCTGTCGTATTATTGGCGAGGCCTTCCTCGTTCCGTGCTGAAGATCGAAGGGTACCAAACAAGAGATTACCGAGTGACCCAGAGACTCGCACGAATTGCCGGTCATGAACGCCACCCCGTTCTACATTCGTTGTCGATATTTTACCAAGTGCTGCGTTAACACACGCGTGATTTTTATCTAAATCACAACGTACAAGGACTAGTCGTGATTTTAGTCGATAGCATAATTATTTATATTCTTTTGAACTTGACGTACGTGTTTGTTCATTTTGAACCTTTGAACTTTTGGCAGTCTTTTCGAAATTTTGAAACTAAGTCATTATTTCAATGAGCTCGTTTTAATTATCCATTGTGGCGTTCGATTGTAGACATTTTTTCAACAAATATATAGTTCAGAAAAAAAAATTTGAATATCGACGATAAATAATCAACTATCTCGGTTCTGATTTGAATATTTAAGTTAATCGAGAACCGCGGATAGTCGAGAACGATTTTGTCACTATGATAAATCGATCGCAAATCCATTTTTATCGGATATCGTTCGATCGGTCATCATACCTTGTATCCAAACTCCTATATGACCTCGGGTCAATCCAATTTTTCCAATCCACCTGGTTCTGACTGACCGTGGACATTGAACGATAAAAGAGCGCGCCCGCATGACCCAGAATCGACAAGTGGAAACACGGAAGTGGAGATACGTAGATGGAACATTTTAGACTGTGAGGCCTGTGACTTTTAACCCTCGACGCACGAATTATGAAGGATTTTATATAAAAAAACGCAATGAATACTTCTATGAAACCGCAATGCCCTTCATTTCAATAATTTTTTTTCGAATATCAAGTGATATTAATATTGAAATAATAGTAAAATTTAAAAAAGTTTTTCTATTCAAGCAAAATATATGATTTCAGAAATATCTTAACGAACAGTTCAAAATATTAAATCGAATATTTTTGTACTTTTATCGAATTTTTACCATAGGGAACATTATTCCATCAAAATGTATATTGAAAAAGGTTAAAATGTTCAATATTCTTTCAAATCTTCATGCGATTTGAAAAAAAAAAAAAAAACATAGGAAATCTTTTATAAAAAACAGCTGTTCTCCAATGGAAGTCGATTTTAATTGACACGAAATTGGACTTTCGTTTCGAAGAAGAATCGTATAGTGAGTATTATTCTTTCCTGATAATGCAAAATGTTAAAAAGTTGTCATGTTATCATGATCTTTTCAGAAATGGGAGAAACCTTAAAGGGTGGTTCATTTTTGTTCGCGATTTTCTCCTATAGAACGACATTATTTTAAAAAGTTTGAAACTGTGTAACTTTACGTTTTAGCCAACTCATAGATTTCCTATTGCGTTCTTATCATTCCTATCGCTCTCGCAATTTTGCGGGAACTACGACACTGGATGTCTTTTTTCAAGGCCGCTCAAAAGTTATTGCCCTCCCTGTCGCCCACGGCAGCGACCTTGCAAATTGAACCTCGTTCGAAATTAAAAAATACAGAAACCAAATGATGACGATTCAGTCAAAATAATAATTGCTGCATTACACATGACGTTTATAGTAATGTTGAATTAATTCCCAAATACAATTGGTCAGTAGAGTAAAACCTCAAGTTTATTCATTTGATGATAAAATCATTAAAAATACCAGCACGTTTCGGGTAGATCATTGCCACTGTCTATGATGCGTCATCGACCCCGCGCCACCTCGAATTTGTACATTGGCACGTCGACCCTGATCGTTACAATGCCCGAGGCTCTAAATTTCCCCTGTATTTCAAAGTAATACGAAAATTTAACTATGATTTCATTGACTCCAAATCTGCATATACTTATGACGAACATTTGATGCTAATGTACACAAAGGCGAAAGAAATATGGCGAACGGCCCTTGTTAATAGGTAAAAATTGTTCAAATGACTCAACAAATTACTACTCACATGCTAAGTTTATTTAATTGCGATATTTATTTATGTTTCGCTCATTCACTAAACAGAACAAGTAACGAGTACAAGATAATTCTAAAATTGCGTAATTTATTCAGGAGTCAAGCAAAGTACGAAATTATTAGCTTAACCCTTGAACCATACAACCGGGTAAGTAGTTGCCTCACGCGAATTTCAAATTTTCTTCGTTTTTACGTTTTGTCGCATTTTCAAGTTTCCATGATGAAGTTTTCACTAAATGCGATTTCATCGTACGTTGTTTCATTCGTTATCTAAAACTTAATTATCACACACAAAAAAGATTTTGCGCTGAATAAAATATTGGCGTCATCATAGTCACCGAAGTTATAAGGTTGAATTTTTTTGAATCTATTTGATTGTCCTTGAATCTCAACTGTTTACATATGATCAATGTTTTGTTTGGTTGCGGTCGATGCAACGTTTTTACAACCTGATTTCCAAGTGTTTATTTTTATTTTTTTGTTCGATTACATCTCACGCGTTTCAATGCCAAACATAAATCATTAAGAGTCAATGGAATAAACCTGAACTGCCGATATGTACCTGGGGATTTGTGGGATCGTAAAATCGGCGGGACGGGGCTTTTCACGGTCAAACTTGGGGCTAATGGTGGGAGATAACCGTGACAGACACAATCGTCGAGCCCGCGACGATGAACTCGCTATATGAGTCCCGGACGTATAAAGAAGCCCTCGTTGATAGGAAACTGCAACATTTTTTCATTGCCCATCGAGCACTGCTCACCTTAGCCCAGGGAAAGATCATGGCGGAGCGTGGATTTTTCATTTATTCGTCGATTGGACTTTTTCTACTCGGAGTTTTTCCTAGCATCGTTGTTGCGTCCGTCAATCGTGAGTATATTCATCAAAGAAACAATTTTTAAGTCAATTTCATGATTACTTCACGTTCATTCGATAGAATTTCATCTGCATCATTTCAACGAAAAAAGGTTCATTTTTTTTCCAATATATCACTGAATTTGTGACATTAATTAATTAATTGGACCAAGACGCAACCTTGAAATTTTCTAGCCAAAAATACATTTCATTATCAAGCACATTGAATCAAAATCATTTACATTTCATGTATGCAAGTTTTTTTAAATTAACCGGAGTGGAAAAATAAGTTCTCGGATGTAAACAAAAAGATTTATTTGCGTTGGTAAGAAAATGTTAGCATAATGGTGAGCAACGTAAAGATGATATGAGTGTAGTTTATTCGGTAAAGTGAGGCGATTACATGAAGTTTCAAAACGATTCTACCGACTGGAGAACAGACCGGAAATTGTCACGTTCTCTTGCGGACGGGAGATCCTCGAGAATGCCGAAAATTCGGAAAGCATTTAACAACGAATCCCCGCGGTTTTACTAACGCGGTTCCCGGTGAACAGTCGAATATATGTCCACGTGAAATACCAAGTGCATTCGATATACATGTATGCACATAGAGAAAGGAGAAGAAAGATAGAATGAAGGGATGAAGAAAGAGAGAGAGAGTGAGAGAGAGAAACTACCGAAGGATCGGGACGTGAACGAGGCTAAGTCTCGGTGGCGCAGACAGAAACCGGAAGTTATTAAACGAAATTTAGTGTTAGCCGTTAGCCGGATAGCCCGGCATTTTTCTTTCACCATTTTTTTTATTCTTTCATTCTTCGAATCACGAAACGTTTCCCTTTTCCGTTTCATGGCTGCACAGAGGGAGGAAGCTGTATCTGTGAAAACTGTGGTGAAGCCTCCCTAACGACGAAAATTCAAACATTAGGAGAATTTCTTTCCTCCCATTACTCCGGATCAATTCGTAAAACTAACCAAGAAAAATATATTTTTCATGGGATCGAATAAGTTTTATACAATTTCCATATATTCGATAAAAAAGACTAGCAAAAATGAGTAATGACTAAAACTCTATTCGTTAATTGGTAAAATTCAACAACAACATCAACAAATACCGCGGTCCGTGATAAATAAAATTGTGAAATATCTACAAGCACTGTTTACCTCGTCGCTGTTTTTATCAAACGTCCTTGCTCGTGTTACAGCGGATATTCAAGAAAAAAAAAAAAAAAAAAAACTCCATGAAATATTAATATTGATTCGAGTTTATCAAAACGAGATGCAATGAAATGTATTCACCTCAGAAATATTTTATTAATGGCGAAACAATTACATTTATTCGCGTGGAATAAATTTCGTTCCGTTTTAACAGATTCAATAGTAAATATATATTTTCTTTTTTTTCCATTCAATATTTCCAGTTGAAATTCACTGTGTACTTTTCGCAATTGCATGAACCGCACATTGCGAATCCTCATAACAATAATGCATATAGAATGATAATAAAAAAAATGTGATGTGACCCTCGGTATAAAACTGTGCATTTGACTCGTAACTTAATGTGATTCCGGTTGCAATAAGCTGGCAGTATAGCATTGAAAATGAGTCTTGTTACATTTTTCTTTCTCACGAATTATGGAGTCAACTAAACCACAGAGTCGCGGATGACCTGATCGGAGGTCGGTCAATAGTTTGCTACGGCTGCTGAATTTTCGAGTGAATATCCATTCATTTATACGTATGTACATAAATATATATCTATATATATATATATATGTATACGTCTAAAGATAAGAGAGTTTAGGGGATGACGAGGAAGGGATGCTGAGCGGGGGGCTTGGGAGAGGGAGTGCAATGCTTTTTCCCTAACTCGTGCCATCGCAATCGACCGCGTTACCACGCCACCGAATTTACAATTCAAACTAACCCCAAACCACCCTTAAAGGGAGGGAGAAAGAGAGAGAGAGAGAGAGAGAGAAAGAATGAGAGTGAGAGTAGAGCCAGAGTTCCCATAATTTTGTTTTATTCCAACATTCGGACCGAACAGCCAGGAGAGTCTATAGGTAGGCGGTATACGCGAGGCTGAACTCGACCCCCGATAAATACATTCATCGTAAATGGTTCGCCAATATATTCTCTATTAAATATATATACATATATATGTATATATATGGTTATGTATATATTTGTATGGTTGGGAATACGTGTATGTATGTTGTGTGTATACAAAAGCTCTCGTGAACAAAGCTGCGAGCCATTTTTCCCCTCAGTCCCCTCACTCGATAGGAAAAGCTCTCGTCTTCGGATTTAAAAACGAAATACAAAACCCACGTGAAACTTTATTCCATGTGAAAATCGTGTTGCATAATTTATACATTCGCTCGTTAAGCTTTTAAATTGAACACGTGCAAACGAGATTTTATGTTAAAATTACGATGAAAATACTGCACATTTATGGATATAGACAAGAACAAAGGGATTAGAAGATATTTTTCATAGCCGCACAAATGATTAACAAAACAGTGTGTTCTGCTGGATGATGCTTAAATAACGAGACAATATAGTAAAGTTTGAAAAAAGTCACTATTCCAAAATTATTATAAAGTATATTTAATCATTCGAAAAATTCGCTGTCTGATTAAAAATACAGAGGTCATTCAGTCGATGAAATAAATTATGCACAAAATATACAATTTCCTTTTCACCGATAATAAAACACAAGCCGGAGTGCTATTTTTGATTTTATTCCATTTTAACTTTGAAAAGATCGTGAGCAGGAGAAAAAAAAACACAATGCACTAAAAATCACTCGATAGTGGAGTTGATACAATAAATAACGATAACTTTAACGATGGAAAAGCCCTGACTA
Organism: Campoletis sonorensis; assembly: GCA_013761285.1. Classification (NCBI taxonomy): domain Eukaryota; kingdom Metazoa; phylum Arthropoda; class Insecta; order Hymenoptera; family Ichneumonidae; genus Campoletis; species Campoletis sonorensis. The sequence goes on from JACEOJ010000202.1 coordinate 121,180, forward strand.
TCCCGCTATCTACGAGTCCCATATATACGGCGATTCTATTCAATTCAACATTTTTCCATTGCTGCGATTAATCCACCCCTTCAAACCGTGCATTATATACCTTTTTGATATAAAACGATAGAGAAGGGATGAAAGAGGGTGGAGAAGGGGGGGGGGAGGGTGCAGTTTTTGGGAGAACGCAGACAAACTCTGTTATATTATGACATCTATAGATAATCGTAGTATATAGGATATTTAATGTAACGAGGCATGATTTCAAGAGACTAAACTTCATGGTCGTTTCACTCTATGAACGAAACTGCAGAGAGAGTTTACATCGAAAAAACAAGAAAAAAAAACAGACTAATAGAGTTATTTCCATTTACTCTTTGGGGCCAAAAAATTGTTGAATTGCTATAGAGAATCCCCTCTTAAAAGTTTTTCAGAGGTTGTGTAAAACGCCCTCTGCATAGGCGGACGAGTATATATACGGTAATATTTTACGAGTCCATGCATACGGTCTGATGACTATATAACACTAGGGTATTATATTATATCAGCTGGTAGATATTGAATCATGAGTGTGAAAGGTTTTGGGGAGAGAGGATTGGGAAAATTCCGATGACAAGTAGGGGTGCGGGAAGAAGGAAGAGTCGGGAAGAGAGGAGAGGGGGAGGCGGGGGGTGGTTTTGCTGTATGGTATGCGGGCCAAAGCATCAGCATATCATCATGACCATGTACCGACCCTGCTTTTGACATATCTATTACGCGTTTCCAAATATATAGAGGCGACTTGAAATTCTATGGTTGAACCCCGCGAAGGAGGAGAGACGAGGCGCAGTGGTCCA
>JACEOJ010000202.1:122016-165657 GCA_013761285.1 Campoletis sonorensis
CTCCCCCTCTCTCGCGTTCTCTCTCTCTCTCTCTTCTCCTCTTGCCTTTAGATTGCGAGGATTGTGTTGACAGAAAGCCGCCAGATCCATTTTCACGGCCCGGATGAGCATTGAATTGCACGTGAAGAATATATACCCATCGGCGTGGCGCTGGAGAGAGAGAGTGGGAGCTTTTCTTTTTTTTACGGAAATCCGGTTAACCCCATTGGCAACAGACAGTCCCCTGGCGTTCAATATGACGCTCCTAACGCTTCGTGTTTTAAAATGCCCCGGTATTGTGCAAACCATTTTCCAAAGTACAAATACCGCCTCGAGCAATGTCCCTAAAATCAATTTTCTATGACAATGGACATTCCGAAGTGTGTGTGTCGAAATTAATCCTTATCTCTATAATGCAATGCTATACACTTCGGTACCCTTTGGATTTCAGGGAGTTTTTATCCATTCAGAAGACTCCTCGAGCTTTAAATATTTGAAGATAAACAAAATCATTAATTTGCTGCTCAGAATTCAACGATACTTTTTCCTTCGATATTGCGCGTGTTTTTTTCCATAACAATCTTCAGCCAAATACAAACAAACAATGAGCTGGTCACCGAATGAAAAAAATAAGAAAAAATCGGTCGAAATGTTACCATCGAACCTTGAACTTCGAAAGTTACGTCAACTTCCTTATTCCAAGTGAACAATGGATGTATGAACCAATCGAAAATTCAATGAAAAAGTATAATAGTGAACGGGAGAGTGAAAGAGAGAACTCGTTCCCTAAATCGAATTCCGTCCACATGCATTTATCCATGATAAAAGAGCCAATAACGTAGTACTGGACCCGAAAATAGAATTGACTGGGGTGACAAGATTCGTCTGTTTATATAACTGTATTGTTCGTATTGCCGCGTTGTAATGTCCCAACGTCCCTCTTTCTCTGTCCTCGTAAACCGCCGTCAAGCTTCGAAAGAAAATATAGCCTACGGCCTCATCCGCATTTTCTTTTCCGACTTCACAACTCATCCAATCAAAAGTTTCGTCATTACAAGGCATTGGCTTATTGGGATTCCTCGGTCGAAGCCACTCGAGATCCTGAAATTCTCTCTGCTGTCGTCATCCTTGTATATACTTCCAACCTTTTCTTCCCTCCAACCTTATTTTCTCTTACAACAAAAGTCCTCCAGATATACATACCTTCACGCACGTATGTGTGGCTTCTCCTTGTTATCAACCAACTCGCATTTTAGTTTTATCTCTCTAGTTATCTCGTGTACCACAGCTTCGCACTAAAGCCATCGTGGCTCTTCTATAAGAGTAAAGTGAGTACAACGGTGTATAGAAAAGATAGAGAAAAGGACGTACGTTGGTAAAATGTACAATATAGAAACGGTCTGTGTGTGTGTGTGAGAGAAAGAGAGAGAGAGAGAGAGAGAGAAAGAGAGAGAGAGTACAATATACTTGAGACATAAAATAACACTGCGTGAGTGTTTCAGTAGCCCTAAAAGTCTATTACTGCAGAGAAGTTAAGTGCAACTATGTCACAATACACGCGATATTCCAAATTTATGCTGTGCTATGCCATATCCGGCATTTTGGTAATACACAATACGAGATATTTCTCTGTAATGGAAATTAATGGTCCAAGAGGGTGAACCGTTGAGGGAAATAAAATGTCAGACGTTATATTAACTTCGTACAAGTCGAGAACTACGAATATTCGTCCGTGCGTTCAAAAATGTTGGATTTGTTGGTTTCCTAAGTGAAATGTTGATAATAACGAGGGTAATGATTCACTTAAAAATAAAAAGCTTCAACGACACGTCGTGGGTGATTAAAGTCTTTTTTTTTAATGGGAAAACATTGAAGTTCATTCAAATAAAAATGACGTATAAATTAATTCTCGTTCGGAATAAAATGACGTTAAATTAAATGTAATTGCAACTTTTTAACACTCTTTTTATTTATCAAGTGGCTAACGTACCGTGCGGCAAAGCTTCGATCAATTCACGATTCGCCCGTGTGGTTGGCGGCCATGATGCCGTACCACGCGAATTTCCCTGGCTGGTGAGCATCACGAGAATGGGCGGACACTTTTGCGGTGGGACAATCATCAATTCTAGATTCATTCTCACTGCTGCTCATTGCCTATGTTCGTAAGTATCACGATAACTTTCAATGTTATCCACATTTATCGTGGATTAACATGAATTTTGTTATTTAAAAAGGATTACAAGGTGCGAATTTGAAATTGAATTCCTTAACTAGTCGCGGTGCTTTTTTTGGGGTAATTATTCGAAATGTCGAATAAATTAGTTCACAACTATGACTTTAGTCTCCAATGAATTTGAAATTATTCATTAATTTTGTCAGTTGCTGCCATGTAACGAGCTAGAAATAGTAATTTTCAAAAGATTTTAAATGACACTTTCATAATTTTATCAACAAAAATGCCAATCAAGAGCGTGTTAACGAAAATATATATTTCGAACCTCGTCATTAAAGCTCCGAGCTCGTTTATATAATTAGAAACGAGATACTTAAACGCGAATTTGTATATGCGTTAAAAGGAATACATTCAGAGCTGATTATGAAGCGCGCACCCCTTTCTCATTTCATTTTCCTCGTTGTATGAACCGAGCCAGGACACAAGCTTGTGCAACTTCTGTGATCTCGTGTTTCACGTCGTCGTCATTTACGTTATCAGAAAACATTGCCCGCACTTGCCAGTTTTCGTGATAATTTCATCGGGAGAATAATGAGATTAATGAGTTACGTTCATTACTGTCGAACAGCGTAACCACCGCAGATAGAGGAGGAAAAATAATATTTTATACTTAACAACGTATATAATAATCATGTAAATTATCGACTCGCTTATTTCATTAAACATCGATCACTCATCAGTGTGCAGTGTAGTGCGTCAAGTACCGAGATAAAAATGCACTGGAAGAATAATAAATCGAAAAATACTATGGGAAAATTATAGACGCGAAAGGATCGAGACACGTTTCTCAATATCATTGAATTTAATTTGAATTTTTCACCAAGTGCAAATGATAAGAGACTCTCGAAACAGTTTTATTCGAGCAACTCGTAATAGTGACGACCGCACGAACTCTCGTGCGGGCAATTCAGTTTGAACGCGAAACCCCGGAATTCAGTTAAAATAGTAAGTAACAGGAGAAAAGGTGGCGATCAATATAAATACTTTTGTGAACATTTGAACGTAAGTCTTGCCAGGTGATTTCCACTGTTCATTATACCGGTTGTCATCAGTTTTAGTGTTAAACCACGCGACTCATCGAGGAGATGTACGAGTTTAATCGCCAACGTTCCGTTCACGGCATAGCTCGTATATCAAACATTCATCGCACACACATTTGAGGGTACACAGGAACATGGACATACGGGAAGGGGTGTATTATATGTGCACACATTCGCAATCGCTTTTCGTAAAGCACTCTGTGTGACAGTACGGTAGTGGGATGAAAGTCGTCCGATTAAACGGTACAGGGCACTGCAACGCGTAGCGAAGCTTCGCGTTCTCTTTGGTCCCTGCTATTTCTCATCGTCGCTTGTTTACTTCAAGCCACAGAGCGGTGCAGCAAAACGCGCAAGCAACCCGCTGGGTTGAAACAGAAGGGGCGACGTTTCAACGGTCATCTCTTCTCTCTCTCTCTCTCTCTCTCTCTCTCTCTCTCTCTCTCTTTTTCTCTCTCGCTTTCTCTTTCTCTTCTATATCTCTGTCTCCCTGTCTGCCCACTACCTCGTTTGCTGGTTTAGCCGTCCCGTAAACCGTGATTGCGTGCACGCTCTCCACGTTACGAAACAACTCGGTAATTGCTAGCAGCAACTGGGCAAAACGCGTCGCAACCAAGTTCGAACAAGCCGGCTACACACGGTGAGACAAACACATACGCATGACGACATACACCATGCAAAATTTCACTTCTCTTTGTCGTCATCGTGCCAGCTTTTCCCGGAATTTCGCGCGTCCATTATTATCTCCGCTTTTAGCTTATCCTCTTTTTTTACTTCCTTCGCCCGTCGATTAAATTCCCCGGTACGGCGGAGTTCCATTTTTTATCCCATCATTTATTGAGAACAGAACATTTTTAAAACAGATATTTACTCATTTATTCAACGACGAAACAAGTTTTTTGATTATTTTTATAATCAAGCAAACTGGCAGTTGGATCTTTTCCATCAAATCGTTAATGTCTTTTTTTCTTTTTTTTTCTTCTTTTAATTGTATAAAGATGGGCGAGTATTCGTGGAAAGTCCTTTACAGAATGGTAAACAATGGAGTCGTTAACGGTTGAGAGATAATGACTGTTTGGCGATAGTAAAAACGCACTGAAAGTTAATTAAAAAAGGATTTTGTAGGCAAATGTAAAGATACAGAGGGATACGCTGCCATCCCATATCGCAAACTTTGTTCTGCAGCAAGATTATCTTCCTGAAAGGACTTTTTTCGTTCAGTAGAGAAGTATCGCATTGAAAAAAAAGAAAAGCTCACATGGATTATATCGTTCTGTAGACACACTTCACTGCAACGTTATTGCGTTTATAATTTACGAACTTTCGGACGAATAACAGTTTCTTTGTAAGCGGAAATTGGCAACGAACATTTATTGGCAATTTAGAAGCGAATAATCCATCGTGACGCGCAGAAAAGATCGATTATTTAACAGAAAAATCAGCCCTAAGAGACTTTTAAAATGTCGATAAAATCGATTAGAGTCTGATGAGGAAACTCAACGATAAAGTGCTCCCCTGATGAAGACAAATCCGTAAAATCATTCTCGTATCCTTTTAGTCACGAGAGTTCTCGATAAAATGGTATGTTTCTTTTTTGTTTTTTTCTCATTCTCCTCAACTCTAAGTGGCACGACATCGATACCAGCCCGTCAACTTCGAGTTACTCTCGGCGAACACAATCTGAAAGGACCCGAAACACCAGCCTCGATCGTCCAGGGCGTTCTTAACGTCAACGTACATCCAGGACATAAATGCGGACAATACGTCGATGACCTTGCGATTTTGGAATTGGCCGGGCCTATTTCATGGTCAGATAGCGTACAACCTGCTTGTCTACCAAGTGCCAATGGCGAACCAGGTTACACCGGTTTTGGGGGCAGTAATGCAGTCGCCGCAGGTTGGGGCTGGCTTGGCGAAGACAGGTCTCGAAGTAAGTCGCCAGAAAATCGGATTTAATACAAATTTAACCTATTTACTGCTGTTCTACGTGCTGGTGAAATGAATTAAATCCTTCGACAGTTGAAATTAGATTCTTCTGAGTTTTCGGAATTACTGATTACGAATTCGGATTCAAAATTCCCAAATTTATAACCGTACGAAAACGTAAATTGACGAGTTTATGCAAAAAATTGACATTCCCTTGTCGACAACATTTAAGGAGTTTGGGTCCAAGTGACAGAATGGAAGCCCTTCAGTCAAATTTATTCGGTAGATTCTTTAACATATTCTGGAATGGTCCTCAAATTTTGAAAATGATCGTCCACACCGTTTTCACGAAATTTATCAACGAAAAATCTCCTTTAAACGTAGAAAGATACATGCGTTATCCCTGATCATCAGTTTTCGGGATAAAATAATATGAAAAAGTGTCAAACAGCTGAAAATATTATTACACTCGTGTCACCAAAAAATGAAATGACTCGCATCAACATCGTTGATGAATTATTCATTTTTTCTGTCAAATCAAAGTGTGGCAACGTCTCGCGAATGCTAAATGGTGTGCGCGAAAAATTATGCTTGATACTCGCAGTGACGGAATGAGGGTCGTCAACAGTGAAAAAAAAAATCGATCATTTGCAGAACGATTAATTGTTATGAAAAATTCTTAATGATTGTTCGACGTTGTCGCGTCATTCAAAATCAAAGTTTATAACATGACAACAATATTTTAATAGTTTCACCTTTTTTTCGATCCTCGACTAATCGGAATTATGAAGAAAAAAAAACAATGTAAATATCATCACCGCGAATGTTGATTCAAAAACCCTGAATGAACAATTTTTTTTATCTATTTCTCTCAACGCAGACAAACGAGCGGATATTTTACAAAAAGTGAATGTACGAGTTGTCGAGAATAATATTTGCAGAGAGTGGTACGAGAGCCAGGGTAAAAAGACGAGGGTTGGTAGACATCAGATGTGCGCAGGACACGAGTCAGGGGGCCACGACACGTGTTGGGTAAGTGTGCTAATTTCATTTCTTTTTTTTTCTTCCTTTTCATTTCCGTTCACGAAGTGCAATCTAACCCTATGTTCTCTTAGTGCATGTATACGTCATGCAGTTCGAGAATAAATGTCAATTTGTATCTAAATGCCTTCGTTAAGGTAGTAATCTCGCCAAAGCGTTTTCAACAGAAAAAAAAAAATCGAACACATTCAGATCATCGCATGATTTTACAAACGGGGAAAGTTTCAAAAAGATTTACCATCCTGTATTCGAAATATTGGGAATCAAAGGTTCTTATGGGGAGTAGTAGAAACGTTCAAATTCCACAGAATCACTCAAAAACCTGCCTGAAGATTTGTATCTTTTTTTTTCTCTCTCGATTACAGACAAACATAAAAAATAGAAAATTTTGACCGTGTAGTTTGAATAAAAACAAAAAATTTGGGATTATGCTGCAATTATATTCAAGTTTCGAAAATTTTAACCGGAGAGTTAACTGTTGAACGTGACATTGGCCAGATTTCTACGTTAATTCGTTATGGAATTTTTATTTTTATTAGATTAGTGAAAAAAGAATACGAAAAGAATTGAGTTCCTACAAAAATAACAGTGTCAGATCGACAATATTTTCATTAATCGAAATTTTAATATTGGGGTTTAAATTTTCACGTGTTTCTGGCTAATATTTCGTCCAAATAATCAACTCGCTAATAAGGCGTCGAAAGGAGCAATAAAACAATTGTGTATGATTGAAATAGTTGAATGAAACTAATTAACAGTGGGAATTCTGAGCTTGAACAACCTCGAACAGAGAATTTTACAAGTTCATATAATTAAAAAGTTGGAATTGCTATTTTGTGACTAGCCTTTGTAGAATTATCGATAAACGACGAGAAATTAAATAGTATGTTTAACTTGTGTGTATGTCGGTTGCACAGGCGGACAGTGGTGGCCCTTTGATGGTCGGAAATACTGTAGTGGGTGACGGTACAATGGTCGTTGGTGTAGTGTCGTCGGGTGTCGGTTGCGCAAGACCACGACTTCCGGGTATATACACAAGGATCTCGGAATATATTCCCTGGATCACCCAACAAACACTCGCCAAACGTTAAGAGCCTTTACATTGATACAAATGTAATTTACTTCACATTGAATTGTTGGGACTGTGTCTCCCTAAATTTTGACAGCTTCGAGAACTGTCCATCGAGAACAGACCTCAATTTTGTTGTGCGTTTCACTGATCAATAGTGCACGAAATTCAGGTGAAAAGAAAAAATAGTCAACACTAAACGATCAGTCAATCAATAAATTTAGTTCAATTTTTTTTTTTCAAAACAGACGTTTGAGAAATAATACGAGTCAATTTTTGAGATCAATTTTTTTTAAATGGTCCTCAGGACCTGTGAAATTTAGGATTGTCATTTAAAGAGGATATTTTAGTGTCTTATTGAATGAATTTACAAAGAAATGTTTTTTTCCTTGTCTACTATTTTATCGAGACCCGAGAATTGACAAAATTCCATCGATTCACTTGAGAATCGTACGAACCTCGATCTAGTCAAATTTTCATTTTAATTTTGATATTAAGCGTTTTTATTATTAAGGAGAAAATGTTACCAAAAAGTATTATTATGTGTTTAATTTAAAATGTAAAATGTAAATATTAGAGCGAAGGCGAATTTATTTGAATAAAATTTTCCTTGAAAGTTGTTCGTCGAGCAAGTTATTTAATAACGTTTCGTATGAATGATTACCATGTCCATTTGATTATCCGCAATTTGTCAAACTGGACTAATGAAGAGAAATATTTCGAGAGTTATTGAAAAATATTTCATGCGGAAATAGTATGCAAATTATTTTTGATTGTGCCTCCTACAGAAATATGCTTCAATGGCTATCATAATAATGAAATGGTGTGGGCTCAGAATACGGAAAATCTAATATATTAAACATATATCTTGATTAACTGAAAACTCAGGAATTACAGAATCCATGAGTCGAAAAAAGAAAAAAAAATGATTGAACTGCCTAAATCATCGGTCGTTGCGAATCAATTTTTTATCAGCTCACATCTGTCAATATTATCAATAGAAATAACGTCTGGTTATAATATTTTTGTATTTTTTATAGAATGCCAATTTTAACGTCTATTTATCAATGTAAAAAAAATCCTTTGAAAATCAGTAGCAATTGTAGCCTCTCAATAATAATAGTTCTCGATTTCTTGAAATTTTTGCATAAACATTCTAAAACGATGTTCAAATTTAATCAGGAACAAATGGATTGCCAACAAAAACTGTTATTCTGCGAGAAATGATTAAACTTGTCACCGATGCTTGCTTCGTTGATACCGCTCGAAAAAATGTCTATAAAAAGGTCTACAATTTTCAAGAACAACAAATTAGACAATCGAATCATATTCTTACTGTCTAGACTAAAAACCCAATTGGCTAATGCTGTTTTTTCAATTGTGTCCCACTTTGGTGACAAGAGAATGGAGAACCAAATGTTTCTAATGTTCTAAATGTTTATTTTGGCGACCAACTACTTTCTGCATATTCATTTTTTCGAAAAGTTCAAATATATTTATATAAGTTATAATGAAAGTATCAATATGGGAAAGAAAACTTTTGTTGTAAAGTTTTCAATGACCCACATCTCGGTCGAATGTTCCCTAACCTCCCTAATTCGATACAGAAGCTGAGTAACGATGATTGGCCAGAGAGCGTATTATAGCCCCAAGCGACACGTAAAACTTTTACGTCATTCGTCTTCGAATCCCAGGTGAGTAAGCATGCATATTTATATGCCCAACATATTCTCTATTATTAATGGTTAATCTGCAGCAACAATAGCCCGATTGTGATACGAGCTGCTTTTAATTAACATTGGAAAATCGATCAACACAAACACACACGCGCCAACTCTCTCCCTCTCTCTGTCTCTTATTCGTACCACAAATTATTAACCAATAAATCAGTTTTTTCGGTAAAAACTCATGAAAAAATCGAGCCGGGTTAAGCGAACGATAAAATATTGACGATGCAATCGGGAGCTTGGATATAACGTTGAAAATATAGAAATTTCAATCGCGACAATTCAATGTTCGTCAGCGAAGCAGATAATCACATCAACGATTGAAAACCAAAATAATTTAGCATCGCGTTTATCATAACGATAAATAAACGAGACTTCCTTCGAAAATTGAAAATGAAATTTCGTTTATTGTCGTTGTTTATTTCAAGGAACAGAAAAATGTTCATTATTTCAAAAAGACCTTCTCAATAAATTACGTCCCTAATTACGCTTTAATTTCTGCACAAAATTTTTTCCAAAAAATATTATTCAAGCCCTAAATTCCGTGACTATTGACGATTCTCTAAATTTATTACTATGAGACGAAGATTCTAATGAATATGTTCACCAAAGTTTCGTTGATTTTTTTTTTTTCAGATTTATTGACATATTTTCATTCCATATTTTAATTACAGCCTCCTCGCCTTTCGAGGTCTCAATGGTGTCCATGTTACTCTCGTACAGTCAGTTATAGACACTATGCTCAGTCCCCCCATTTGCAAACCTTTGATTGCCGACTGAAAATGACAAATTTTTGTTAAAAATACGCTCCTTCCTTCTCTAGAATCTGACACCTGAATGGTAATTGAATGGAGTCGAAGTATTCAATGGTAATGGCGAGCAGTCTGATACTTCGATTTAATGAAAAGTATTCTGAGTTCTGATTTATCCAAAAGAGTTCTGATGCTGTCTGAGGCTGTACTGATGAAAAATACGTTTTCATGACACAAGATTACGTTTCTTATTAACTGGCTCATTCAGTTATCTATTAAAACGTATTTCACAAATGATTCATCCAATAGTTTTGTGTGAAATACTAATGGAAATGTTTTTCTTTTTGTTTATCTAAAGTTATTCTGATTTTTCATTCAGGTGACAAAGTTTCCCCAACTCTTTCACACACTAGAAGTTATAATTACCATTCTGCCGGGTCCAAGTCCACGAACCCTTACCCTCACTGTTTTGTAACCTTGCTCTTGCGCTTTCTAGTAGAAAAAAAAGCTTTGGTTGAATTTTTTACCAGCGAGGTTAAAAGTAAGTAAATTTCTAGACCAGGGTTGGATGAAACCAAATTTTCAGAGAATTTTATCGCAATTGGCAAATCTAGATTTTCTTAGAAATCATTGCACAAATTTAGACGGAAAATGGACAAGCGTTGGAGGTGCAATTAATTTTCTTTGGATACTCTTGATTCGAAAAAATATCCTTATGATATTTGTCGGGCTGTGTAAATTGGAAACAAAACAATTAACTTACCCCACTTAAGGTGATGGCAGTCGCCTGTGCAGCAATGTTTGTTCCTTTCCTCGCATTCTTAAAACCTTCTGCGCCGCAAGAGTTCAACATTTTCAACTTTCCTGTAACCCAAAAATATTGTTGTCGCTATAAATCTGTTGCTGTAACTATCAAATATGTGAAATGGTTACAGTTTCTTTTTTTTTTTTGTTTTAAATGATATGGAAAAAAATTGAATTGAATTTTTTGATGAATTAGTTTCAATGATCAATTTAATCGTTGTACTCAATCAAAACGTCATTTTATGATCATTGGATTTGATACAAAACAGCGATTAGTCGTTATCTTTGTTTTTTTTCAAGTGGGAAACCTTTGAAGTGAAATAAAATTCAATATTTGACTGAATCAAGCAGAATTAATTAACTTGCATATTTCTACTTTAGTACATTGTCATTTTACCTTTATAATCGGTCAGAGTGACGATGGTATTGTTGTGGGTGACTCTAATATGAACAATGGGTATTTCTTTAAAAGGAACTCCATTGAAAAGCCTGTTTGGCGTTTCTTCGTCAGGAAACAAGTTGCCTCTACAAAAAACGAGAAAAAACTGTTTTTTATCTCCTCGACAAAGTTTGCGCAGTTGAAATTCGATGTAACTTAATTATTGTTGTACAAAACTCTATTCCATTTGCAGACTTTGAGAACTAGTCTGTTTAGAGTTCGAAGAGAAAATTTGAGAAAAAGATTGGAGTCAATAAGCACACGAGGATGGAGAAAAGATTTATTACGTTGCAATAACGTTTCCAACGCACGGATATTCAAACAATTACAATTTTATTTGTAGACGCGTTGCTTTTTTTGAGATAAGTTTAAAAGAATCATTTCAGGAGTGAGGTTGATTCATTTATAATAACAAAGCTTGCACGAAATATGTTCTACGGATTTCATGCTCTCAAATTATTGTCTCAACTGAATATTGCCAAATGTAGAATTTTTTGAGGTTACGTTTGACATATTCCGTGGTAAACGTAGTTCATTCTGTTGAATGTTCGATTTATTATGATCGACACAATTGAGATTATTTCTGTATTCATGGAATAATGCGAAGTGTCATAGAGAATTTTATGAGGAATCTCCAAAAGTTCGCTATGTCCATGAAAAACAAGCAGAAGTTCAAAAAAAAAGCGATAAAACACGTAATAAATAGAATAGTACTTACTGGAATCCTAAGCTATCGATGTCAATGTGTTTTTCACCCTCAGTACCCTCGTCGATTTTTGGCATGGATGCTATCATGTGTTTACGATCATCGGTCTTTCGTAATTTTGAGGTTGTGTGAAAATGGTTGAATGCGGCTGTTATGCTTCCGAGGTTGTTAGATTTACATAACACGTTTAAATGCGTTGGCTGGGTCAGCGGAACTTTCAGTAATTTTATTACCGATCGTAACATTTTAATGATGTGTATTTCGATAAATGTTACAATTAATAAAAACTAATACGTAATTGAAAGAAAAATATTGGAACGAGCACACAACACTGCCCGTCTAGCAGACGCTGCAGTGGCTATGAACTATGAAAATACGGAGAAATACTCCCACGTCTTGCGCGGTTAAATATTGCAACAAAAGTTCAGGGGGAGGCGCTGCAAGCGCCAAGCCTCCACTGAGTAATTCTTTATAGAAAATGCTTATGAATTTCTCGGGGTTCTCTTCGTAGTATAAAATGTTACTTTTACCTCGTTTAATAGTGTACTATTTTTTTAAGGCTCGGTAGCTCGGTCCACATTTATTTGTGTACGATTTCATATTCGTTAAGTTCAGTCGCCAGTGTCGATACGTCGACACTGTCGACTGAAAGTCGAAAAAGTCGAAAGAGATAGAGAGCAGTCTGAGCATCGGTCGATCAATTTAACATTTGGCATTATCGTTCGACACACTTACAACTCTATTCGAAACACCTTTATCCAATCTATTAGGCAATTTTACAAGACTACCACAAAAAAAGTCTACCAGATGAACTCTACCATAGCGAATTTCTACAGGAAAAAACACTATCAATGCGAAAGCCTACGAAAGCCTATTATTTTTTTATTTTATACTTGATTTTACGGGATTATTCTACTCTACGCCTATCAATATAATAAACCTCATTCGATTAACATTTATTGAAAAATGAATTTGCATTATTCACTCTTCAACGAATTTATTACATGTTAAATTTTATATATAATTCAACTCGTATTAGGCTTATTAAATACAATTTTATTATCGAGTATGTTTCCCGAACGGTGAAACGAATATTATTATTTGATAAATTTATATTTTGGTATATTGAAAGAAAACGAAGAGTCCGAAGTAAACTTGTGTGGTATGCGTTCGCGGTTTGTTTACGTTCTACGCGCTCCCGTGAGCCCCGTGTGCTTGCTGTGGTGGGGGAACGTTCGCCGTGCCGGCGCGCTACGAGGGGAGAAGGGAGAAGCGCAACTGGTGGGGCGGGCGCCGGACGGTCAGGCGAGCGAGAGAGCGCGATAATGCTGTCAGTACGCATCCGGCGCTGGCCGGCGACGCGCGGAGAGTGCGGTTCGAGCGTCGGTCGGTCAATTTAACACGCGACGCATCATCGTTCCTCGATGCGGATAAGTTAGAGTGAACGAAATATATTACAGTGCAAGTAGAGTCCTTCTTAATCCTCGACGAATAACTATACGACCTTAGGATCTTTCCTATGATTACAATTTTTTTCCAAGTTTAAAAATTTTTAATTTCATTTACGAAGAGATACGGTTCAAAAAATAATCGCGTTGACAAACAATCGAATTAATTATTGATTCGTCCGTACATCGTAAATACTGTTTTTCAATTTCGCGATAGAATGGATAGGCCGATAGTAATGTGACAGACAATCTAGTGAGCCTTTATCACAACTTCGAGATTCTCGCGAACGCTCGTGCGCCCGTGCGCTCGGCCGTACCCTGGCTGCGGAACGGAGTACTCAAGTTATCATGAGCGATTCGATCATCATTTCGTCGTCATGTGCTCGGCGGTATTCATAAAAACGCGGGAGCAAGCTCTATTCGCTGTGTGCACACGTCAAGTTCTCGCCAACGTGAGAGTGTGTAGTCGTGTATATGCATACTGGGATATGTATGTACCGATTACACATTCTCACTTTGGTGAGAGAGTGTGATGTGCACACAGCTTATAAGCCCTCACGAACGGGTACTACCACGGTACGATACTTAGCGAAGCATGACATAGCACGGAATTTTGCGACGGGGGTTTCTCTAGCTTCGTAGTGCTACAAGTAAGTTAGCACCTATGTTCGGCTGACCGTACGGTTCTTTTAAAATTCAACTTATGCTGAACATCTTTATGTTTAGTTATACGTTGGCTTATTAAAGAATTTTACCGATGCTACAATGTAGGAAGAGGCGAGGTCGCTCGTACGCTTGGCACTAGAGAGCACGCTCGGGTCTCCATGAAGTTGTGTTAGAGCCGTGTCCTTAGAATGTCTGTCACTTAGCATTGGTTTACGATCATTAAATTTTGTATGAAAATAAATTTTTTCATTATGAAAAAATTTTCAACTTGAACAAAAAACTATTCAATTCTAATTATTTGTTTTACCGTTCAATTTCAATTTTTTTTAACCGGGTAAAAGATTGTTTGTCAACGTGGGCATTTCTCTACATAATAAACGTGGTTCTTATTTCGTTTTGAATCCAAAATCATTTGTGTGATTGAACACAAATGTTGAGTGTGGAATTTTCGGAAGTAAATTTTTTAGTGCGGGTTGTGATTTTTTTGTGCGTATTGAACGATTGTTATTATAAAATACAACTTCATTGAATGGAAGGAAACAAGTGCAACGTGTGTTAGTGAGGGTCTAGTGCAATGGATTTCAATTCTGCGATACCCGAAGGACTTCACCACGCACGACGACTGGACAACGAGTTGCCGAGAGGTGGAGAAAAACTTCGTACGGTGTGAGTAAACCAACCCTTCAATTGAGTTACGTTTTTGCGTATGGAGTGCGATCGGTCGGTAGCTCGGTCAATACTCAACGCTACGCTTCATTGTTCGTCAATGCCAATAAATTTAACTGAAGGAAATATCCAATATCAAAATTAAAGTAGTATAAATAAAAATGACCGTACATCCCCAGGATTGTCGGGTTTTTTTTTCAAATTGAATGAAAATGAAAAATATTATTAAATAATGAAAATCTTTACTAAAACAAATTTGAAAAAAAAAATAATTACATCTGTTTTTTCATCCAAATACACAAAAATACTTCGTAATAATTTTTTATCTCATTTCCAAGTTGTAAAATTCCTAATTTTATTTACGACGAACTAAGATTAGAAAAATAATCGCGTTGGCAAACAATTGAATAAATAAATAAATTTTTTGGTAAATCAATTCTTCTCGACATAAATAGACTTCCGGTTCAAACAAAATGATATTCGTTTTAAATTGTTTTTTAATTCGATTTTTGATTTCTTTTCAATCGCGTAAAAGTTCGTCACGGGTTCATTTCTTTTTTGATTCCTAGATTCAAAATTATTTTTGTGAGTGAGCATAAACATTTTCGAAAGTAAATTTTCAATGGCAACGAATTGAAGCGTAAGCTTAACGGATACGGGTCGAATCTCGAAAATAAATACGCGGCGCGACTCTTGACAGTGCGGATCGTGATGAATTTAAGTGTAAATTACCGGATTAAGATAAAATCGAATGTGTGAGACTAATTTAATCGTTTGTGCGGGATTAACATTGATGAATATTGCACGATCGTTGTTATGGAATGTAACTTCATCGAATCGAAGGAAACAAGTGAAATATGATTTCGTGAGGGTGTTGTGCAATGGATCTCAACTACACAATACTCGAGGTGTTTTGCCGATTTGCAGCGACTGGATTCCGAGTCCGAGAGAGAGCTGGAACAAGACATCGAACGGTGAGTAAATCAATCATTCTAATTACGTTTCTTTGCTAGCATAAAACCCGAAAAAATTTGGAGGAAACTTGAAGGTATTTTCAATGTTGATTTTCAAGGTTAATTTTATCAAACAATCATTTTAACTAGTCAACCAATCACTGGCAATAAATAAAAAAATTAGCGTTGTAAAGAATCGATGAAGACGAAGTTCAAGGGTCAAGTTTTAGCATATATTCATGTTCCTTTCCCGATGCAGACTCAATTTTCAAACACTGAATGCAGGTTTATTTAGCATAACAGAACTTTGGAATTATCAATGAAAACGAATCAGGACTTATTTAATTAACAACGTATTTGTGAGTCGAATCGGTTTGCATTTTTTACAAAATTCAGTAATATCTAAAAATCGTATGCATGATGACAATTTTCAATTAATTATTAGATTCTTTTCAAACATCGAACGAAGATACATCGAAAATATAACCAGACTGAATGGTTGTTTTTGTTTTTGTTTTTTCTTTAATGAAGAAAACGGGGAAAAGCTACGGCATCGCCATGTAGCCTTTATTTTTGTTTTACATTGTATTTATATTTTGTTTTGCATTATTATGTTGGTCAAGAAGAGGCATTCTAAAGGCTTGTACGCAGTGAAATAACATTATCTTGAAGTATTTCGTGATCTAAATCGACTGAATATTTCGTTTATACTTTTACCAATGTTGGCATCTGTGTGGTTTTTTTTTTGATAACATGTCCAGTACTCCTCATCGAAAATCAAATCAATCTCCTCGAATTGTAAACATTGTAGTTTTCTTCCGGTAAAGAATCATGTTGTATTTCGAGATTAAATTTCTGATGAAGTTTTCGTCGGTAGGGTAGGATTTTGGTAGAAATGAATGGGTAGAGATTTATCGTGGTAGAAATTCAACGCTGATAGGTAAGGTAGGTAGGACATGTTTCTGGAAGCTCCGTAATCATGTGGTATCGATCAGCGATGTCGGTAAAATTGAGAGAGCTCTATTTGACCCGGTAACACGAGAAGAAATTTCGAGTTTGTCTTACAATTCCCTGTATGCTGGCGTTGGATAACGACCAAATTTATTATCAACTGAGCTTGCATATTTTCCAAGTAATCCATTCTTGATAGGAATTATGAAGTTACCAGCAATCGATAATGAAAATTAAAATAACGAACGTAGATAATTTTTCTGATAAAAAAATAAATCAATCGTTTAATGGAATTGCACATAAAATATTAGAGCATATTTCATTTTTACTTCGAATAATGAAGGAAAATTAAGTAATTATTGGAAAGTGTAGCTCCACTTAAAATCAGGCGGTAATTTTTCATACGAACTGATCACACTATTTGTATTTTGACGTATCATTTTTTTTTCCAGAAAAATCAGAATAATCGAAGTTTGATATTTTTCAATCGAATCAGGACTTAGTTTTTTTTTAATAACTTTTGGCAATAGACAATATCACCGAATAATAATGTTTACCAAAAATGGTACGCGCCCGAAATTTAACGATACCAACAATACTACAATCGCCGCTACATTTCAGTACGAAACACCGACGCGATTTTTTAAAATAATTTAAATATTGATTCATCGTGATTATTATTAATTTTTATTTTATAGAAAAATTTCATATTAACGACCAAAACTATCTATGGTAGGACTTTGAATAACCAGTTGAATTTTTCTATAACATTATAAACAAAGTATATAAAAAATGACATACACGGAAGAAATCTAAGAGAGGAAAGTTTAAAGGTGGATCGAGTTGACGCGGAGGAATGCTTCATATATTTATCGAGTTCAATCGGATCGATACTGAATTTTGCAAGTATAAGCGATCGGCGGAAGAAGGGCAATTTCTATATCTGTCCGAAAGTCAATCTCTCCAATTCTATCTTGCTCCCTTGAGACATGCTACATATAAGCTTCGAGAGGTAAACGTCGGGAGTATTTCGGTTATAGCAGATAGATTCGGCGGGTTATACTTTATTCTCGCTACGGAAATAATCGAATCATACTAACGAGATTTCGTATAATTTCACCATAAATCTAGGCCTTGTATCAAAATATAAAGAATTCAAATCTCGGCTAGAAAATCCGATATAAGATTTTTCGAACGATCCAAACGTACATTTCCGCCGGAAGTAACATTCAAATGGTTTTCACCTGAAGCTGAATATTCGATTATCCTACAAACAGCCTCGATCATTGTTTCCATTATTGTTTTCAACGTAGTTGGCTCGCCACAGTCTCATTCAAAAGTTAACTTTTCGAATCATTTTTCAAAACTTCGATATAACCTCCAAAATAATCTAATAATGTTATTTGTTTCGTCTTATTGGAATATTAAATTATACGAATTTTCAGAAAAAGTGTTTAAAACGAGGTTTAGCGTTTGAGAAATATTTTTTCTACTTTATTTCGCTGTATCTCTGAAATTAAATGGTTAAAAATCTCGAATTTTTCAGACAATCTTCGTCATATGGTTCCCCTGTAATTGAAAAAAAACGTAAAAGAAAACTGTTGAAAAGTTTAGGCGTTAGTTCGTTAAATGTCAATTTCTATATACTACTCCCCATTAGCACGAGTGTTAAATCGTGCAATTTTTTATTGCCAGTATGTCGATAATGTGACGATGAATACTTTTGTTATTTTGCACGTAGTTTTTCATAGCAATGTCCTAAAAGTTTCCTCAAAATAAATTGAAAAAATCTCCATCGACCCGCTGTGGTAAACGACGATCTTCAAATTTTTACATTATTTTTTTAATAACGGACTTTTTAATCGAGCGTTGCGTTGAAATTGATATTTCTTGCTTGGATATCATTCAACATTTACACAGCGTGTTTTTATAAAACTACGTTTTAATACTCTGCGGTATGTGTTTTGTGCAAGTCTTTGAAACGTCGCAGCAATTTAACGTTGTAAAGATTAGTCGAATACCTGCAAGTTTTCCGGTTTTATTAGTATTTTTATTCGAGCTGATGAAGATAGCTCATCATTCGATCGATCGCGCGGTAAAGAATCAGATTCAGATTTTTATAATTATTGAAAAGCGTATTCGTCTCTACAAAATGCAAATTTGACCCAAGCGTTCAGCATTTTACTGTTGGAAAAAGAAGAAAAAAACGTCGCTCACCGTAGCAACTTATTTTGACGGAGCGAATGGTCCAAGGCTCAATGTTTAAATATCTGACAAGTTTTGATAAAAAGTGCATTCCAATTTATAGTAGAACAAATAATTGGTTTTTGCCCGGATCAAAATGACCCATGGGCCCAGTAGCTCGAGGTTTTATCAGCATTGCTTTCCAGTTTCATGTACCCTTGAGTTCGTAAATATATTACGTGAGTAAATAATACTTTGTTTGAGTTTCTATTAACATCACTCAAGATTGATAGGCTTTAAGATAATCGTCCCACTTTCAGTAACTCTGTATATGGTTAATGTCAAAATAAATGAGCCCAGTAAGAATTGTTAATATTTACGAAAAGCAATAAAAAAATCGTGTTAATTATTCGTGGAAAAGTATAAAATGTAACGTGGATCAATGGCGATTGTATCTATAGCGAATCACACGTTATTTTCACTAGTCACGATGTAGAACTCGTCGAGTATGTACATTTCATTAATTCTTGCTGCATGGCTTTAAAATGTAAAACTACAATTTTGCATTCAGAATAGAACTCAATGTGTTTCAACTGTCAATGCAAGCTTCGCTTATCGATTTATATGTTGACGGGACAAGCAGCAACAGCCGGGTCAAAACATAATGAGGTTGCGATGAAGTTAAATGATGATAAAAAAAAAAAAAAAAAAAAAAAAATTAAAAATTCACGATCGTAATTAGTTGAAGTACAGCGAAGAATTTTTTTTTTTTCTATTCTTCATGGTCATTCGGGTGAAAGAGTTTGAAGAACAATTTCAATTTAATTCCGTTGTTTTAATATTATGAAAATGTTGGTGAAAAAATATCTAATGAAAAAAAAACGTTGAAGTTGTACGTCTCTCGAAAAATTCGGGTGAAACTTGGTTTTTTTCTCTCTTTTTTCACGGATTCGAGATTTTTTTTTTTTTTTTTCCTTATCAGCGGGGAGATTATTCACGTCACTTGACTGAAGTATTATACCGAGAGGGCGCTATAACGCCTTAGTACATTTAGGTTCGAGCGCAGGTTAGATACGAGAGCGTGTACGAAGGATCCGCGATATTTTCAGATATATCCTCTCGTTTCTCTGGTATCTCGAGAGTCTATCGGGTCGTAAAGAGAAGAAGAAAAAAAAATGAAACATCGGCCATGCATTCGAAATTTAACGAACGAGCGACCCTTCGCGACCCTTCGAGGAGTGAGGGGGAGGGGGGGGGGAGAGAGAAGCAACGATCGATTTCTCATATACGCTTTTCTCTATTGTAAAAAGCGTTGACCGTGATCTTTTTTCTTTTGTCCTTTTTACGAGTACGCGCAAAGGCTCGTGTACATCACACCCAATGTCATTCTCTTTTGTCTCAGTACAACATGCATTTGACATTACCCCCAAAAACTTCAACCACCTTTTTACCAAAAAACTCTGCTCGGACCCGACAAAACCCTCGGATTTTAACGCTGGATGACGGCAAATTTTAATACACTTTTTTAACATCCGTTCACCCGTAAACTTGCACGTTACAATTTTTTTTTTTTTTTTTTTTTTCATCTTCCCCGTTTTTTATTTTCCACCAAAGCGTGAAACAGCCTACAAAGTGGGTTTAAAAAAATTAATTAATTATATTAATTCCTCTTTTTTTAATAACTGGAAAGCTAATGATCCTGATTTATTGAAGTTTCATAAAAGAAAAGACGATCAATACAATAGGCCGCGGAATTGTGAACGACGATTTACCTTCGCGATTTCGTGGACGACATAAAATCTCGTCAAATTATAAACGCAAAAAAAAACACACACACTTTCCATTCGGAATGCACAGTCACACATTTTTAGCCGTTTCTTTTTTATGGTTACACAAAACAGCAAAGCCTGTGATTGGAAAGCAATGCAAACACTTTATGGATGAATAAAAACATTCGTAAAATAGCGCGAGTGAAAAGTTAGGAAGGAATTTAAAAAAAGAGGGTTTATTAAGGATCTGCGATTTGAAATGAGAGTATATACGTCATAGTTAGATTGATTGAAAGTTATCGAAAAGACACAAAGCCCGCGCGTATAACTTTATGCGTCAAATCGTGTGGGTTCGGACCTTTTGTTTACTAGATGTCGATAAAGCGATATTTTTCCCCTTTCGTGTGGCACTCACACGTGAACGAGTTCTAAGCTGGGTGTTACGCATGAATTCTTGCTCCCCTCAAAATCGGGGAATATGGAAGCGATATATATCGCGCAGCATCCTTCGTGGATTACTATTAAAATATCAAAAGCTGGGCTTAAGGGGGGAGCAAATAAAAAAAATAAAATAAAAAAAATTGGCAAGCTGTTGTAGGATACTGCGTAGAAAGAAATAGAGTGTTGCTTGTAATCCCATGCACATGTGTGTCCATTCAATACGCGTATGTATATTTCTATGTGTGTGTGTGTGTGTGAGTGTGTGTGAGAAGATGAAAAGATATGCGTGAAAATCCGCATATCAGAAGATGGTTTCTGCTTCACTCGCGTAATTCCCACGTTGACTGGCGCTTTTCAAAAGTAGAAATCCATATTTTCGATTCGCAGTATCATTGCAAACAATTGGCCTATTCGTTCAACCGTTAGCATTGTTATTTATTTCATTTTTTTCATTATTCGTTTTTCCCCATGTATAACTTGACCCTTGTGTGCAGAAAGTTCAATGGAGTTGATACTTTTTTTTTTTTTTTACAACGAATCATCAATTTTAGTTTTGAACGTTATGCATGGATCGAGAAAGAATTAATGATTATTTTGTCGAATCAACAATCATCGATACTTGTTATACGTATTCCTATTTGATCGTAGACTCGTTGGATGGATTTTTAGGAACGTTAAACCCTACAACGGAGTTAAAAACGACCCCAATTTTCTTTCGAAAATAAAATGTTTCCTGTATGCGATAATGAGGTTTAATTAAACACACCATTCACCTTGTTATTTAAAAACGCAGAGAACGGTACATGATGAAGTTATATTTAGCGAATATTTAATTATAAAAATTGTACAAATAAGGAAAACTTTCGAAACACTTCAAAATAAAGTTAAAAAAAAAAAACAACAACAAAAGCAACAATGAGGATCGTTTTCGATCTCGTTGTAAAGGTCTAGTGTAAATTAAAAAAAAAAAAAAAAAACAAACAAACAAAAAGTTCCTGAACATAGTTGACGCGTTAAAAAAATGTTCTCGTAATTATTCACTATTACAAAATACAAAAGTCCAAAATTTCGTATTAAGAAAATAATAATAAATGCTCTGAATGTGGTGGGTGGATCGCGGATCACGTGATAATATCTACTACGGTTAGAGGCAACATTGATGATGATGAAGTTGTTCTTGAAATGGTTTTGTCGCCCTTTGTGATTGGCAAAATTGCAGGGTGAACCTGAAATGATACAAGTTTTCCAGTAGATTTGAATAGTTGTTCGAAAGACTCGACTGTATATTGAAAAGAAACGAAAATCGTGTACCGATTTGAGTGGACGATATGCAATGTAGATATCGAGATACCTCGTCTCTCGTTATGCCGTGAAAAGTTGTTTCCCCGATGCTCGCACATCCTAAAGGGAAAGCAGGACGCGACTGAAATATATATGTATATGTACTTCCTGGAAGTTGTCGAGTAAAGTGGCGGGTTAGAATTGACTGTTACAAGTTTCGTATATACCGTATATATATATACGTGTAATGGAATATCCATAAAAATAAAGCAACTACTGTGGGCAAAATAGGAATATAGGACTGACGCGGTATCCGTTGGGTCCAGCTCGGTGAACAAATATATTCTCGTATATAGTCGCGGATTCCAACGTTCCGTTTAGTTTTTATTTTTTTCAATTTCATTTTTTATTCTCGGAGGAAAGGTTCCTCTGCGCGTTGTCGCGTCCGTCTCACCCCTCATCTCGTAAAGTCGCACTTTTAAACCTCTTTTTCCTCCATACCCCCGCCACTCCCCACCCCTCCAACCTGACGTTGGTCGCTATATCGCTAGCTTTTGAGAAACTGCACACCCCTCCTCCCACTCTGTCCTAACATCCCCTATATTTTCCCCCGACGCGGCTACGTTGAGACTTTTCTCCCTCCTCTCTCTCGCTCTCTCTCTCTCTCTCTCTCTCTCTCTCTCTTTCTCTCTCTCTCTCTCCCTCTCTCTCGGTCACATTACTTTTTCTACTATCCTCCATCTTTGTTTACAACCGCGAGAGCTCCAGCTCCGTGTATAACCTGAAGCTCCCGCTGGTCTTCGTGAATTCCCGGGATCAATGCGTCGTTGCGCCAAAACGCCTGCGCTAGCCATTCCGATCCCTACCCTCCCGTCGTGTTGCTTTACTCGTCGGGCGGGTTCGCCGTCTCTTGTGTATGTTTATCGTATCCGTATGTGTGCGTATATATACATCTGTATACGAGACCATCATCCGGCGGTAGCGCCGCGCGTCCCCGCGCGTAAACCGAGCAGCGTCACCCACGGCCAAGGAACCGCGCTCCCGCCTTCCACCGACGGCGCCAACTGCCCCGCAGCCTTCTCTTTCATCCCTCCACCCCCACTTCCCTCTTACCCACCGATCAACCCCCCTTCCCCGAACGCCCCTTAAACCCCTAACCATACCTTCTGGCCGATTCGACCACCCCTCTCTCTCTCTCTCGCGCACACTCTTTCTCTCTCTCTCTCTCTCTCTCTCGCACTCTCTCTCTCTCTCTCTCTCTCTCTCTCTCTATAGCTCCGGTTTCCTACCCAGTTCCCACTGACGCGAACCAAGCCGCTATACGGACTGATCCGCAGAAACTACCCCAACGCGCCTGTGCAGGGGTGGCGGCGCCGAGGCGCAAGAAAAACTCCACGATCCTCTCTAGGGTCTCGAAGGGCTGGTGCCCGCGATTGCCTGACCTTACACGCATTAAAACCCAAAGATTTTTCCTCTCTCACATCTCGTATAACAACCAGTTTTCAAGTTTTTTCCAGTCTTCATAAACAAAAGGATACATTAATTGATCCCTTTTATCATTTAACTTGGTCATTTAATTTACAATACTTCACATCGAGCACTCGTTTATCCTCCGGGTATTTCGCGCTCGTTTGAAATTCTGTGATTTCGTCACAGCATATGCAAACCTCGTAAATATGAGGGAGCTGCACGCTTTCGCGCCTAGTCGCTAAGTGGTTACGGACGTGCTCACTCAGACACGGGACTCTGGTAATTAATAAATCCATTGTTTTTATGTTTCTTTTTTTTTTTCCAATGAACGATCGTCGCTTCGAGTGAAGTTTCGTTTTCGAGAACAGTACGTTTATGATATCCTGACGATAAAGTTCAGGGGATGTTCCGTAACGAATTTACAGCTGGATTGTGACACGGTTTACGAGTTATCGGGATTTTAAACGGTTGGTGTTACAGTTCGAACCTTGTGAAATTAATTATTAAGTTTTGTCGCACCTTAACGAGACGATTCTTCGTGAACCAGTCTCTTTGGCGAAAGATTTATTTCCACGTGTGTTCTAACCAGGATTGACGTGACTTCAGTTTTTTTTTTTTTTTTAATTTCATCGGTTTTTTCTCCAACCGTTTGATCGTGGTTAAGAAAAAAAAATGTGCGCTTCGTTTCTTGAATTCGTGTGAATTGAAACAAGTGAAGGGTTTCTTTTCTTCAATGGTTTGTTTATTACATCATTGCATAGTGTATTAAGCGTTCAGTGCGGTTTTTCTTTCTCTCCTCTTCTTTCTAATTTGTACATTTTACACTTTTATTTGATCCTCTTTGTATCAAGAGCTCGGTACGTGATTTAGATCGCGTGTTTGGTTTCTTTTAAACAGCTGCTCTTCTCCTCTTTTTCATTTTCTCACTTTCTTCGCTACTTTCTTTGTTTATCTTTTTTGACTGAAACAAAAAATATCGTGCGTGATCTCTGTTTCAACCACACTACGTATGTCACGCTGGATACGTCGCCGTCCTTAATTAAAGACCGGAAGAGAATTAAAAGTTTGAAAAAAAAATAAAATAAATATAAAAGTGGGCAGACCTCGAGAGTGCTAAGTGCTGCTGTTGGGTGGATCATGTGTCGACGTTCGAGACCCTCGGGCCTTGGGGTTTAACGTCATGTACATGCGAAAGAAACCGAAAACGTGAAATATATTTGAAAAAAAGATAAAACAACAACAACACGATACTACGGTATTTAAAATTAGCTCCGTATCGGGGAAAAATACTCTGAAAGAGGAATCGAAAGACAAACAAAATAAATAATCGTCGCGTTCGTTGTAAACTGTGGACATCGGTAGCTCAACGAGCTGCCGTTTTACATCGCGAGCCCTGAAAGTGAGTAGTTTTCGCTGTTTTTCCGAATGTGTTTATTGGAAGAAACGAGAGTGGAATTTTTTCGCTGATATTTCAACGTTCTCATCATTTTTCTGTCATTCGCTTTCAATCATAATAACTTTTAATCGAATCGTATCTGTTTAATGACGAATAGCGAGAAAAAAAAATGCAGGAATACGAAAAGGTCGTAAGTTATTTATGGGGAGAGAGGCTTAACTATGATTGATTCATAATAAATCCGCCTAATCGTAAATCTCGTGGACTCCATTTTTATTCCTTAGCCTAACTTGACGTGTATTGAGAAAAAAATATATATGATTTACAACGTTGTCAGTTTCATGATGAATTACACTGTTTGTTGTTGTTTTTCAATGCGTTATATTAATCAATAAATATTTCGATTTGGAGTTTTTCATCTTGTCTTGTCGATTTTTATATCTCGTTGGATCTTAGATTCGTACCCGAATATCGTATTGTTCTCTGTGACAGCCAACGACATTATTATGGGCCACATTTTTATCATTGATCGCGACAAGAAAAAATCATAATTTATGTATTTCTGGACCTACGAGAACGTTATCGGCATAGAATCATGTAGAGAAGGCGAACTAAAAAATTTATGAACCGTAACCATGTTACGGAGGTGCTCACAAAAATACGTTTAAAATTATTAATCCATGGATACATAAATATAAAATTGCAGGGAACTAGAAATATTTATGTTTATGAAACATTCAGCCAACGCGTTACTAAACTAGACCAATACAATTTATTGCAAGAACAAAAGATCGCCGTTATATGGAATGGAATTTTGC
The DNA here is from genome assembly GCA_013761285.1 of Campoletis sonorensis. Lineage (NCBI taxonomy): Eukaryota > Metazoa > Arthropoda > Insecta > Hymenoptera > Ichneumonidae > Campoletis > Campoletis sonorensis. The sequence continues at coordinate 147,773 of JACEOJ010000202.1, forward strand.
ATCGTTGCTACGAAAAGATTTTTTATTTTTTTTTGTGCACATCAATTTAATTTCTTTTCAGATTGAATTTCTTAGTCCCAATAAAAGATTGTTCAATTGTGGTAACCAAAAGTTGCGTAAAAATGTTATTGTTTGTCCCGAAAAAAAAAAACAAATAAATTTCGTTGCACTCACTTTTTTAAGACGGTATTTAATTTTTTTTTTTTTTATTAACAATAAAAATCTTTTCGTCTCTAATTAATGTTTTTTTTTTATAAACAAGGTTCATACTGGAAAATATCGATATTGCTAATCGTCAGACGATCCATATTTAAAGAAAAAAAAAAATGGTACGAATAAAACGAAGTACATTCAAGATTTATTTGTAGATGATGAAAAAAAAAAAATGATACGTGCGTTCGTTGATATTATCTGCGGTATTTCGTGACAGCAGTAACTGAAGTTCATGTTTGATCGAAACAGGGTTTATTTAAACTTTTTATCGATGCCATACATTCATCACTGACTCGATTAAAAATCGCTTCACCTTTGAACATACCAGTTTGAAGTTCTCTGTTTTTTTTTTTTTCGTGATCAAAAAATGAAGAGAATGTTGTTCAAATAAATCTTATCGTCACATACTAGAAATATTTGATTTTAACCTCAAGATTGAGATCGTTTTCGACCCAGTTCTATGGTTCAAGTTCGGAAAATTCGATTGTGCAGAGTTAATACAATATATTAAGATGAATAAGTTCTTTTGTTTTAATTACATTCCATCAGATAAAAGTAATGAGCTGTTAATTTGTAACCAGCGAGATATTTTAACAAAGTTTTGCGGAATTCTTCTTGCTCAATTAATAAGGAATTCTTTGAGTCTATTATTTGGTTATTTCAAAAATGCTCATTCATTGTAAAGTGTATAAACAAAATATTCATAACTTCCAATTAGTTGCGTCATTGCTTTATTTTTCGACCTATACATTCAATGAAATTAAAAACGTTTACGAAATCCGAAAAATCTCCGGCAACATAGAATGTAATTAGTTCCATAAATTCTATCAACTATACAATTACGTATTTTTACCAAACGTAACTCCCCTTAATTACAAAAAATCATATGGTCCATACCGCAATTTCCAAGCTACGAAATGAGCATCACCGTTTTTCCAAAAAATCATTCAATCAGTTTAAAATCGTGCATTTAGTCTCTCAAGATGTCTCAACATCGACATCGAAACGTTTTATTCGAAAAAAAAAAACAAAAGTTGCAGAAATAAAGATTTCATTGCAATGTCGCTGAGCTTTGCATCTGTAGGATTTTGAGGGAAACTACCAAATGTAAACAACAAAGGAAACGATAGATCGTTGATATTATTTAAACATTTAATTGGGCCTTCTAAAATCAAGGAAAATTAATTGAAATTTATTAACGATATTTCGATGATGCCTGTGTAAAATCACATTGATCGTAAGAACTCGTTGACCTCGGTACCGTTGAAGATAAAATGGCGGACAAGCTAGGGGAATGGTATAGGATAAGAGGGCCGGAGGGATGTGGTAGCTGCAAGAGGTTTTTTTTGTTTACTTATCGGACGGGGTCTGTACTATGAACAATGCGTGAGTGCCTTTGTACAGCATATATAAGAGCGTACATTTCAATTATGTTAAGTATACGTGGCATGTCAAACTTGCGGCGGCGGGTTTCACCCCCTTAACCATGCATACACATAGTGGGCGTTTCTTTTTTTTTTTCCTTATCTAGTTCCTCATCACTGTTTATACGTTATGTAAGAGTCAGGCTTTTCTCTGTTCCGCATGAAGAGCTAAAAGGAAGTATACAAAAAAAAAACACTCACACATACAGACACAATACATCACGCGTTTATTCAAAGCGACACAGATTTTATGCGAATTTATGGAAATCATAAAAACACTTATTTCCCTCAATTTATAACTGGCACGAAATTTCATGAGTAGGTGCATCGAGTTAGAGGCACGGCGGGGAGTTTGTTATATCGTGATTTTGTGTGAGACCTCGAAAAACGCTAACGTTGAAGGAACAAGTTTGGAGTGACAAACGAGGATATTATACTTTTACGGGTTAAATTCTTTCTGCGCCCTCTCGCCTCCATACCCCGTTAAATCGCGCAGCCCTCGCTTTCACAACCTCACTCTCTATATATAGCCATGTATACCTCTCCATCCCTCGAGCACTTGCGCCCCGTTGAACCACCGCACGGAGGAACCGCTCGAAGGGACGATGGTTCGTGACCGCGTTAATTTTACGAGGGTCCAACCTTTCCCTTGTATCTATCAGACCGACCCGAGGGATGCTTTTTTTTTCTCTTCTTCCTTTTGTTTTTTTTTTTTTTTGTGTATACTATTCTCATCCATTTGATTGTCCAAAAGTTACACACTCATCGTCTACTTGACTCCAGACGGATACACTTCGATGCAGACGTACCTTGTGAACATTTATATAATCATCATTCTTATCATCTTTATCCACTGCACGTCAATCCTTAGGTCTTCCGGGGGGAACATTTAACATTATCATCGTTTCTATTCAGTTCATACTACGATCAATTGAATTTGTAAGAGTCCTTGTCACTTTGATACTTCAAGGATGATAAATTTTCTTTGATGATGCAGCCTTAAACAAATTTTATTGCTTTTTTTTTCTACTCTGTTCCAAATTAATTCCAATTTTAATGGAATTTTTCTGTTTGCTATGGTCAGAAAATTGATGGAATTGTTAGAGACAATGTATGAAATAGCCTTGACCTTCGAAAAGGTTCCATCCTTGAAAATATCAGGACGTTTTGTTATTCACGGAGCCATATATCGATTCGAACGAACGAATTTACTTATTTCTCTGAACAAAATCAAAACGTCGGATTGTATTCTGGTGAACATTTTGATCAATCGATTATTCTAAGAGAAGATAGAATCGAAATGAGCAGAAAGATGAAACTAGGTTAAGTCCATTCAAAATTTAAGTACATTGTGTCGGTATATAGGAAACGTGTGTGACAAAAAAAAACGTTAGTATATATCTTGCGATTGGTAAAACAAATGAAAATTCCATTGGCAGCATCAATCAAAGGGAGCCGCGCGAAGCCTGACGTACGCTGTCCTCAATCAAATTGATCCAGCGGTTTCGAAGTTTCCGATAATTGAACTCCTTATTCCTCCACTCTCCTCCCTTTTTCTCTGTTTCTCACTTCCTCTTCGTATCTGTCTCATTTTCTATTATCCTTTCTTTCGACGTCACGTCGACTTCTCCCTGACGATATCTCCGTAGCGGCAAAAATCTCCTTGGAATTCTCACCATTACGACGCTTGGGCTTCTCAGGTTTATTTTAAATCTGCTTGGAATACCCAAGGAGGGTTGGATTCATTTAGATTCCTTTTACCTTTAGATTAGAGGCCTTCCGACATTTTACGATATGACTAATTTTTTTTCTTTCTTTCTTTTTCTGCCCGAGTTGAGAAAAAACTCGGTGAATTCCAAAATCTCGTACAAAATTAAATTATATTCAAAAATATCTTACTTCTCGTCGTGTTGATGTAATAACCTTTTTTTCTTTTTCTGGGAAAATACAGTTCCCGGTGGAATTGTAAACTTGTGAACGAGAAATTGATGAATACGTTTTTTTCTTCACCGCCATGAGTATTTTTTATTTTATTTTTTCGACGATTTATGTTTTAACATAAATGCATTTTAGTTAGTCTACACTCGTTCTCTTGAAATTTCGCAAAAGTTTTAATTAAAGCTCACAGTGTTGAGCTTATATTGGCATCGCGAAGTCTCGTTCCATAACCGTGTAATTATTGACCTTAATTAAATGTTAAAAGTAATCTTGAGCCAGGCACGTGACGTTCGTGTATAATTCGACATTTCATCGTTACACGTTTTCACGAGTAGTCAAAACACGTTTGTATCGTACGTTTCTACTTTCAGATTATTTTTAATTGTAGAAAATGTATTAATTGCTTAAAATCAAAACGTATACATTTATCCTCCATGGCCACCAGGCTGTTTTCATACCAACATATAGTCTCCATTGGTATCTTATGTCTCTCATTATCACCGACTGTTATTATCTGTTATCATTCCCCTTAGTTTTTCGACTTTTAATAGCTTCGTTTTTTTTTCGCAAAAGTGCATGATTGAGAATGTGTCGAGTGAATGTACACTTTTTTTTTTTTATTCTTGAGAGACATTGCTTCACTCGCTAACTTGTTGAATCTGTTTCGAACGGTCATTCTTTACCCTTTGGGTTTGTTTTTTTGTTCTGTTTTTTTTTTTTTTTTTTTTTTTTTTTTTTTTCAAACATTTGGTTGGATTGTAGCCAATGAGTAGTCTACCGCCATTCCTCGTCCATTAACTACGAAGCGCAGCGTCGGATTATTGGTAATTTATAGACGAGACGACTGATATTTAGTACTAACATTTTCGTTTACGATCTGGTAAAAAATAACGGATCAGCTGATAATTAATTGAAACCGTTTATCACGAATAATGACGTTTTATAATTTTGATCATTAATTTTAAATACAAAATTAAGTTTTCATTATATATTTACTGACGAAAACGTATAATTGAATATTGGTTTATAAAAATGAACGGATATAATGAGGAGAATCTTATATTTATGATGATTTCGTAAAGAAATAAAATTTATAAAATTAAAATTTTAAGAGGGCGCGAAAACAAAATTGATTTACGATGGGGATTTCTTTCAACCTCAATGTCATGTACAGAATTTACATCATCACGAGTATTAATTTAGTGCCTCGAAGTTCGAAATAACATTTCTAAAGCAAGGTTTCATTTTTAGTACTTTATTTACATGCATTTCGTCGAAGCTTCAAAAATCGGGTGACCTAATTCTATTCATCCACAAATAGAGTATTATTTCCCTATGAGATCGATAGTGAAGCTCGGAGATTTGAATCGACATATTGATCTACCATATACACAATTTTTAGCAAGGCTTATAACTTTTTTTAAATCCACCTGAATATTGTAAAAAGTATTATATTAGTTATTCACCACGAATATATTTGAGAGTATGAATCTATTATTGCTGAGAAAAATACTTTTAAGAGAGTTTATTTATTGAAAAAAAAAAAAAAAAAATGCTTCACTCTAGTGCAGTTTTTCTCATCCCCTTAATCGGTAATATTCGGTATTATTTATCAGGCGTTGATTAGATTTTTATCAACTAAATGACTCAATGGAATTGCTTACCGTACGTAATGCTGAATCGTCATTTTATTTTACCCCGAATCTAGCTAAGATTTGAATGGAGAATTGCACGAATGGGATAATTTTTTTGCTAATAATACAGTACTTAAGAGAGTGTAAGAGCGATCGAGTTCTAGAATCGTCAATCATAGCTTGTTACGACGTAACTAGGTGGAATTATTCTCGTTCTCTTTCTCTGTCTCTCGCTTTTTGCCCCCTTCCTCCTTTTCACCACGTACGTAAAATCGATTTTCTACGAGGCGTTTCAATCGACGCCCTGTTAGCCAAATGGGCTCATCGCTGACCGAGATATCACGTTTATGTGTATATGAACACACGTGGGTTATATATATATATAGATATATATATATATACGGACACACACCTTTCTATGTATATGCAGATGCATCGATATCACGTATTCTATACGGATATCTACATATATATTTGCATCAATATCATCTATATCGCAATGGGCTAAATCCCAATCCTCGCCAAAATATCTCACAATTGCACTTTTTTTTTCCTCCCCATTACTCTTTTATTGTATTTGTATTTTTTTTCGTTTATTCTCGTCTCGATATCCAATCAGCAATCGAACTCGAAACGCTACCAGCCTTCGTGGACAGCAATATTACATCGAACTGTGTCTGTATGTGTGAGGGTGTGTGTGTGTTTCGTTCAAATGTTGACGGAAATTCGATGAATTTTATCGCAAAAGTCAGTTTTGTTTTTACCTCAATCCTCAGGGATCTTGTCATACTAGTCGCGTATATACAATACACAGTTTTTTTTATATTTTTTTTTTCATTTATATTTTGCGACATTTTCACAGGAAATGGGGACAGCAAAAATTCTATCCGATCAGTATACTGTATTTTTTATGTTTCTCCATATTCTAACAAAGTTTCACACGTTTTGTCGAATTCGACTGTATCAAGTGCGAAATAATGAAAAAAAAAATTGTATACCCACACGTGTGTCGAGACTACATACGCGGGAACTCGATTTTTGGAAAAATTTTGTCGAATTACTTATCACCGAGTTTCACCGAACGGTACAACTGATGCTCTTTGCTGAAATCAAATATTATTTCGCCAAAGGTTCAGACTTTCAACGAATTTTTGTACAACCATATTCTCGGGATATAGGAAAACCCACTCTGAACTTTATCGAGGTAGACTAAAGCGAAATGGCTGGAGTGACGTTTTTCTATTACATAAAAAATAAAGATTTACTGCTATATTCTGGTAAATTGAAGCTTTTTACAGAATAGATTTCATTACCGACTTTTTTTTTTCCAAATTGAATAATACGTCAATTTAATTTAGCTCATGCCTCTAGGGAGTGTTAGCCGTGGGTGGCTGTGTATTTATTAAAGGGACAGGAGTGAAATTGTTTTTCTGAAAAAATAGAAAATTCCGAAAAATATTATTGGACTACAAGATTTTATACGATATTTTATTGGTCGTCTCATTGAAAATTTCACATTTGAGGTAATCGACTCGACACAGTCATGTTTAAAAATTAAGTGAAATTTAAAAAACCGGGGAAAATGTCTGATATGAAGTTTAGAGATTGAAAAATCACTAGTTTCTGGATAACTCAGTAGATTTATATCGTTCGATCTCCAAACGAAACGTTTAGAATTGTTGATTTGTCAGTTTTCAAAAACTTTGTGTCATGTTTCTCTGTAATTGAGAAAAAACATCGAGTATATTTTTAGGTATGATCAGGTTTTTACTCAACTTTGGTATTTGTTTGGAACGTAAGAGCCAGCTTTTACGTCTATAGAGACGTCAAAAGATTCTTATAGTTACTTATTGTTTTTAGCTTTTTAACTTGACTCGAATTTAATTTTTCTATTTCCAAGAGGGCTTGCAGTCTGATAATAGAAAGTTGCTTCTCCGCAACTGATCGTAAAGAAGTTGTTTCGATCCCTTGACAATCGAAGCGACTGATTCGCAACGTTATTTCCCAGTGCTTTTCACAACAAGGCCGCGCATACCCGGTGATTGATACAGAGATTAATATTTCATAACATAAGCCATATGCAAGTCAGGTCACAGATTGCACTTGTCCATCTTTGTACGAACGAATATATTGGCTTCGTGTTCAATCTTTTGCCTTATCTACGATTTTATACTCAAGAGCAATTTCCGAAGAATGTCCAGAGGCATTTATCGTGCTCTTTTTTGCTTCAACACACAAATCGCTCCTAGCCTCAACTTCATAATCTCGGCTTTGCCTCCGTTTTATCGAGAAAATTTGATGCTCTGATCGATCATACATGACTGAGCTTCAGTCAAGAAAAAAAAAATGAAAAAGAAAAAGTTCAAATTTGCTTCAGATGTGAGGTGAAAATAAAATAGTCGTACTTTGAAAATTTAGGTTATGACTGCGAATTATTTATTATTTTAAACAATCGGATACGAGGTGAAATCATTAAATTTTGTAACGAAATATATTGTAAAATAGCTTGTGGATTAGAAAACGGACTACGCAAATGGACTGCTGGTACAATAACTCGTACGGGTATAAAGTTATAAAAATGTGGAATGATGATAGGCCTCGAAGGAGTTTTATATTCATCGTGCAACTTACCCTACTCTCAATTATTTTCCAAGAAAATTGTAGTACGACCTCGTATGTACGTAAGACTCGTGTCAATTTCCATTAGCGTTGATACACCGCCCAGAAGTATAAAATACTATTGTGCAATATTGGACAAACCCTTGCAATTTTGTTGCACGCTACATATTTACGTGTATATTCATTATTAAATGGATGTTTGATGCTTGCAATCCGGAGCACGAGTAATTCGATGAGATCGGGAGAGCAATGGCAATCGTGCGGGTAATACACCAGTTATTTTTTCACCGCTTACTCCCTACTACTCTAGTCTGTTTCTCTCTCTATCTCGCTATTTGGCGTATGCAGGAACTTTATTTCCCCGAGGATCACTTCGAGAGTTTATCGCTCGAGGTTTACGTCGAGGCGTTCTTCCGTCACTGTATTCCCCTTGCCAAATCTGCCTCTTTCCTTCTTTCTTTCTTCCATCTCATCCCAACAATCTTTCTCTACTCCTGTTTTTTTTTTGTTTACAATCCCCACCTTTCGTCCTTGTCCGGTCCCTTAGAAAACCTCATCTACTTGCTTCTTGTACTTGTTATTCTTCACTTTATCTCCCACCCTCTCTTTCGAGCTCTAACTTTTCGTTGGCCATCATTCTTCGCTCTTTCTCTCGTCCACATTCTCACCCAGTGGATCAAGGAAATCAGCCCTCGAGCATGTACACATATACACCGCATTTGTCTGTTTAAGGGGGAAAAAAAAAAAAAAAAACATTGCGTGTCTTCTTCTCTTCTTGAGCTTTTCTCCTCCATGCTCCTTTCTCTCATCCTCGTTTCCTTTATGTCCAGCTTTCATTCCTCATGAAACGGAGAATAGCTCTTCCCCCACCTGCACACCTTCCGGCAATTCTTTCGTTATCGGTACTCTTCGTGTACAAAATCATTTGTTGGTTTATCTCTATGAAACTTTGTCGGTGAATGTCAAAACGAACATTAAGCTCATCCTCGAACGCAGCCTAACGGCTTGCAATAATAGTGTTTTAGATTTTTTCGAGTCACGCTTACTCAAGCTCGTTAGGAGAATATTGTTTTTCTTTTTAGTCAGTTCAATTTAGCCTCGAACAATGTGGAAAATTTTGTTGTAGAGGTTCTGACACATTTAGTCACATATTTCTGTTTGCAACAAAAAAAAGATTTGTTTACATTTTATTGATACTGTAGTTGACACAATACAGATCCATCAATTGAATTTTTACGGTCGAAACAGTTATTGAAGAAAGTATGAAACGGTATGAAGTACAATTGGCTGGTGTATTCAATACTGTTTAACTCTGTGACCCATTTTTTTTTTGCTTCCGAGTTCTTTACAATTTGTATCGTCATTGATAATTGTTTCAAATTGAAAGAATATATTAAATCCATTATTTCTTAATGAGACGCACAGTAAAATGATAGATTTCCAACATAGTTTTGAAAGCAGGATGTAATTTTATTTGAACTTGAATAATATTTCGAACAATCGACCGCAAATCCTTGCAGATCATTTTTTCTCTGCGTGCGGTAACATAATTTCATATTCCAATTCTCTCACATAGACTTTTGTTTGGTAACAAACAAAACATGATTTACACACGTGATCAGATCGAAAACGGAGAGACTCTATTCTCGAGACTTGTTTGATCAGTAAAAAATAATGAAGCAAAAATTGGCTCAAGGTGCTTTTATTCAAGACACAGGCTGTCTTATACTTCGGGATGCGCCCCCGATAGGTACTCACGAATTCCAAGACAGATCACCCCAGAAGAACCCCCAAGTGGCGAGAGGAAAAGACCGAAAAAAAAGAGACAAAGACTAACGGAGAAAAAAAAAAAAAAAAAAAAACGGAAAAAACGAGGCAGCAGTGAATAGAAGGTAGAAGGGAAGAAGACAAATATACGCGAGGTTTTCCAGCACACCGGACTATCCGAATATCGGTGATCGAAAGTTTTATCCTACTGGGAGATATATAGAGATTCTGCACGTACACGAACACACACACACACACTTTCTCTCTCTCTCTCTCTCCCACGCACACGCAGTATGCGATATCTACTTGGAATGGTCATGGGAATTGTTGTCTATATCTGTCGTCTTCGCGTAATCTATAAATATATATATATATATAGATATATTAGTCTTATTTCCAAGAATTTCTAGTTTTTCTTCAACGAATTCTTTTGGGATTACGAGTCTTGATTTATTTTTCTTAAATCCAGCGCTTCGATCTTCAGCAAATGTTCAAGTTGACAGCAACCGTTCCAACAAAATCCTTCCATGGGTTCGATAAGATTTTTCTTGAATTATTAAACATGCTACGAAAAATATGATACTAAAGTTCCCAATGCTCTAGGACATAGGAGAAAATCTATTTATTTTTTTCCTCCAGCTAATCTTGTAGAAGAAAACTTTTAGATCTAATGCATGGTCGATGATTATAAAAATGGTCCACCGTAATGGGATCTGAAGTTTTTTTTTACTCATTTGCCTTGCAAACAAGATTCTTAAACGTTCATATCATTTGATAACAAAGTTTCAATGACGAGCTTTTCGACCGATCTGTATGCTATGTTTTTTCAAAAATATTTTCGATGTTTTTAGATGGAAAATAAATAGACAAGATACCACAGTAAATTCCATTGTCATGTTCCATGATCAAATGATTTATTTAACAACTAATAAGACAGGGGAAAAAAAATTGGATGATTCATTTTCCGCTTACGGATAAGCACTTTAAAAATGAAGATCAAAGCTCAAAATGAGAGAGAGTTAGCTTGATGAAAAAATAAGTATGTCAAACACAACATTCCACGATATATATAATATTTGCATTGCACTCACGTCTCGTTGAATCGTTATAACTGATGACACGTAGAACACGTTGCATTGGAATGGTACGATGTTGCGAGTGAGAAAATGCGCGTTTTACGCCACCTCAGTGTGATGTCGACTAGGGCATATATAAGACTTGAATGATGAACGACCCTGACCGGAAGCGAGAATGACGGAGTACGAATAAAGTCGCGCTCAAAGCGAGTCTCAACAAAATGAAGCATATCCTAAGTCTTGCTGCTGCTGCTGCTGCTGCGGCGTCATCGTGTGTGCTTTCTCTTATATTCAGTTTTATATACAGGGTGCGTTTTTTATCAGAAAATGATGATCGATAATTAGTTAAATGACGAACTAGGATCCGAGACGAAAATTCAGCAAATTGAATTATTAATGATTCTCTTCATGGACGTGATCCGTTGAAATAAGAACGAAGAAACTAAACCCATCAGAATATGGCTTACAATATTTACCTTTTATAATAGGTCACCCTGTATCGGTTAGCTTAACATTAAAGGATATGAACATACATATATAAACATGCGAGAAAGAAGATCGCGTGCGCCTGAAGCACAGACAGAGGAAACTCGTGAGCGAGCAGAGTGCCTAGAGAAATTGAAAGGGATAGGAATAATGGAGAGAGGAATGGAAAGCACGTTTCCTTGCAAAAGCACATGTTTTCCTGTATTTTTTTGCCACTTCCTCCAAGACGAGAGCGACATTCATACGATCGTTTTTCTTTGTTTTTTTTTTGTATTCTTTGATTCCCGATGGGTTTTTCGTAGATTTATACAAAACTAAATCGCATGAAAGTTTGTTGTTTTCAAATCATTTGCAAATAAGGCTCTGTTGATTGCTCGAACCCAAACAATTAATTGGAACATTTATGGAAATTATCATGAAAGTGTTCGTTCGTTGTTCTAATTTCAAATATGACACGATTTTACAATTGGAGGCTGAAATATAGACGCGAAGTTGAATTGTTTCCGCGACTCTTCGTATCCACTGCTGGCTCGCAACGTGATCTGAATCGATAAATAATTCTTTCGATATAGGCCAGTGATATAAAAATAAAATTATTCAAATCGCCGATATGCGAGATGAATATTTTTTCATGCTTTTCCATTCTCATGATAGATATGTATATATATGTAGGCAAAACATAGGCCATAATGACGGATACGATGAAAAAAATGCGAACGACTATCGTACGTACTCTGGGCAGGCATTCCCCAATGCTATAAAACGCGATTTGTAGGCAAGAGCGTCTTTTACCGCTCGTTTTTCTTTATCGCCGATGAAAATAGAAGAACCGCTACAATTTTATTAGAGAGATGTATAAACACTATGGAGATAAAATGAACAACGTACCAACCAAGAAGCTTTTATCGTTGCGTGTGCTTCGAGATGAGATGTAAGGGTCACGGAAATGTCAGTATACGTCGTTCATTGACCACACGCGTTACACATGGGCTCGTGTCTTCCGCGTTTATAGACCGGGAATCGCGATCTCTTACGTTTATTCTTTTTATTTTTCTATCAAACTTTACGCTTTTATTCATCTTATCGTTTCTTCAATATTCAATATTTGACAAATCTAATAAACGATCTTTGTATTTCTAGACAATGTGTCTGAAAAAACGGCAAAATACTGTCTTGTCGTTTACAACCTCTTTTCCCTGGTGCTTATGTTTTCCAAATACTTTATTTTATCGACGTGATCCATTTTGTTGTACGAAGAGACGACGATAGAACAGTAGAAAACCCAAATGTGTTTATAAAGCGAATGTTTGTTATCAATTTTTCAAAGTGTTTCGGTGAATCGAGCCTGGGTTGCATGCGTTGAATTGTTTAAAAAAAAAAGGACAGTCACAACTCAGCCCCTAGAGTCTCACTTCGATTCAATACGTTACTCAAAAAATAATACAATATAAACGAGAAAAAAAAACAACATTTTTCACGCGTGACGTAAAATGCAATATTTTCGAGGATTGGAAAAATTCTTATCCCAGTTTTACGAAAAATGAAAATAGAATGAAGGGACAAAGACCGAGATATAGATCATTGAACCACCCCGCGATGTCATTTATTGTACGAGGCGTCTTTTCGCAGATGAGATTTTTTGACCCAGGATTTACCGTCAAATTTCCTACGGCACTACGAAAAAGATTGACAACTTTATCCATAATACACACATACTGTATTATATATAAATAATATGTAACTGCTATGAGGGAGAGAATAAAAAAAAAGGCGATCGTAGGTCGAGCCAAGGGAGCGAGAAGTCAAGTCTCGAAGAATAGGATCGAAATGGAGAAACTTGGAGCGTGAAGGGTTCAAACGGTGGGTCGGTGAAGCGCTAGGGAAAAACAGCGTCGTTCATTTGAAGAGGTCGTAAATGGAATAGAAGCAAAAGGCAAGTAGGCAGGTTGGCAGGTTTTACTCCTCACCGGCGCGGTTATGGCCAAGCAGAATCGATCAATTTAAAACTTTTCGCCAAACTCAATTAAGAATTTGTAAGGTGCTAGTTAATGTGTACATACATATGTGTATATATATATATATAAGATGGATAATGACGTTCGAGCAGTAAAAGAACGGAGACGTCAAACTTATTGTATATATTGATGACGATCTGCTAAAGGCTTTAAACGACCCACATTTTGTGTGTTAAATTTGATAAGTTACGCCCTTCGTTGCGGTACAGCTCTCTACATACTTATGATTTATAGGCCACAGCTGGTGTTATAACTGTATATGAAAAATAGCAAAAGGGAACAAAAACGAACTTGGTAGGGAAGTTGTTTCACTTCGCCTTTTACATTCTTCAATGGATGTCTATGTGATACGTTGTCGAGTTTATAAAAAGTAGCTAATGGCTAATTGTCTTGTTTGATCGTTGGCTCTATGATGTATATGAATATATATATATATATTTTTTTATATATATACTTATGCATCAGTCTATTACACGTTTGGAAAACTTCCAGCTTAGCCCCGATGTACGATCTATTGAAAAAAAAGCTGCACCAATACAATGAAAAATAAAGTGGAAAAAAAACCCTTTCATTTAAATGAGCATGCAAAATAGTTGAAAGATAAATATCAGAGTAAGTAATACTAAGCTTTCGAATGAGGGCATGATTAGTGTTCTTTGCGACTGAACTATGGATAAATGACCAATAATAAACTTGACGAGCAGTGGGAAAATTGATATTACGAAAAAGGCACGCTAATTCGATTAGATGCACAGCAAGTGAATCAGAAATGCAAACGTAGATAAGAAATGTTTTGGAGTTTGTGCGCATGAAACAGAGGGAGAAAGATATAAAGAAAAATAGAAAAAAAATGAATATATTTCATTAGTTTTATCGTCGGACTATCCGTGCACGGAAATCCACCGAATGATCCGACCTACAGATTGCCAGATTAACGATGAAGTAGCATGCAATCGAGCTATACAAGTAACACCCCAAGTTTGGAATTCATGCTCTCATGTATACGATGCTGCTTCGAAGTCCCATGTGATATTTCGAAGTCTCAACTCCTCAGACTGTCCATCTCGTCGAGTCACGAATGTTTCTACCCTAGACGTATAGATATATGTCGATGCATCGATTGCCTGAAAACAAATGGGCACAGCTAACAACACTTTCCGTGATAACTCCTCTGCTTTAGTTATTCTTGTTTGTTTTTTTAACTACAATCAGATATTTTATTTCTAGTGCCATTTTTGCATGTAAGAAAATTGAAGTTTTTTTTCCAAATGTGTTACGATATAAGAATATCGGCAACAATTTTTTCAAGAATAAGATTTTTGCATATAGAAGTAAATGGACGGTGAAATAATGATGGCAACTTTTCGAAGTAATTTGCATTAATTCTCATATACAAATGGCCCACTGAGGGGGTCTGAGAGACCCATACAAGGATATCACTTTGTTCCAATCGGCATATTTGCTTAAATGAATGTGAGAAAACTGTTATTAGATATTGAAACTATATGGACAATCAAATATAAACGACTTTTCAGCATTTACATACTTTTTGTTTACAATGAGAAAGGAAAGTCCGTAGAAGTCGTAACTTGGCAAAACTGGAAGCTCCGAGAGATAAATCGATTTGTATAGCAAGCTATAATCTCCAATAAACCGTCATAATGTTTTATACGTGTGTTGGCTTTAGGACCTTCCACGCCTCTGTAAATACCATCGTAATAACCTTTGGTGTCCATGCGACCTTAAGTGAAGGACGAGAAAACACAAGTTAGGTAGGAGGATGCTCGCTATGAAACATCATCGATGATTGCCTAAATTCATTAGCTCGTAAGCTCGTGCTACGGCACAAGAGGGCAAAGGATCCAAGGCTTTAAGGACTTGCTTGAGATGAAACTCGCTTCTATTATCCCTCGTGTGTACTGAACTATGTGGAACAATGCTTGCTCGGGCAAGCAGCGCTCCCCAAGCGGTTCCGCAACATTTCTCTCTTTGCATGCATCTGTACACACACTTGCCCATGTCTCTGTTATATGCTTTTATGTATATTCGGAAGTGGGTCGTTTCAGCTCAGATCATTCGGTCATTGTTCAACAGTGATTTTGGAAATAATCAAACCACAAAGATTACTATTAAGAGTGATTGATTCTCAAAACACATGCGGCTATACCACTTTGTGGCTACATCGCGGTCGGAAACCTCAACCAGAGTTGGAGCTTTTTAAACTTTACAAACAAAGCGAAACAGCAAGTACTGCAGCAGTAACAAACACCACTTAACCCTTGAATTTGAAGTAGGAGTTAACTAACTTTTAGATTAAATAACGATTGAGTGAATATCCACCGCGCACAATCTTACAGTAACTTTGACACTCCTCGCTTCTGATAGTATAAACTTTCAATGTAATTGGATTAACGATACCAAATCAATGGTTGGAATATCATTTATTCGAGAAATTGGTCGAAAATCTTTTGCTTCTTTCTCAATCAGACTAAGATTTTATTCAACGACGTCCGGAGTAAACGTCTGTTGCCGATTGAGTAATCAATTTTTTCGTAACCGCAATAGATTTCAATGTATTTCTGAAAAATTGTGATTTTTCTTCCGATTAGTTGCTAATCATATCAAAGTGATTTTACGTATTGAGTGCTTCACGCATTCACCCTCGATGATTTCTCTACATGTCTATTAGGGGAAAAGACGTAGAGTTTCTTAGAATCAGAATGACGGAGCATAATTCGATTGAATCGACAAGATGTACGCACAAAGGGATAGAAGAGTTTGCAGCATTGGTTCGTGGCTCTGATGTTGATGTGCACTGTAACAAGAGCTTCCCTACTGTATCGGGAATACAGAAAATCCATACCGAAGGTGCTCTGTTGTAACTAAACCAATAATGGATTTTAGAATACTCTCCGAGATTGCGCAATCTCGAGCCAGAGTCTTGACACATTCTAATGGTATTACAGCACTCCGGTCAGGTGAAACAACTCGTTTAGCACACTGGATGAACTCCAGAACTAGAAATTCTGATTTTATCCTTTCCATGTCCATTTCCATTAGATTCATCTCACTCTGTTCGGCTTAAAATGGCGATTTCCAGGTTAATGGTTAGATGGAATCCATACCAATACATCAGACGTAAGGACGATCGAGCGGTTCATCGTGGTCGAGAAAACGAGACAGAGAGGGAGGGAGGTAGAGCTTAAATTTGAAAATGCCTTCAGCTGTTCTGATTGGGTCTAATATTCAAACTTTTTACTGTCATTGTTTGTAATTTGCCAGAAGTGATTAGTTCGAAAAATTGAAATTAGCGAATAAGATCCTCAACGATTCGGAAGTGATAGAAAAGTTTAGTTCCGTTTAGTTCAATTCCCCTTTTTACCGAAAATTGAATCTTTTGCGTAACGTATTGAATGCTCGATCTTCACGGTCAAATTCCAAATTTTAGTTTTTCCAGTTTCTATTAAGTTTCAAGTCCCCCAGTTGAAATCGTTGTAACACTCGTTCATAATCAAAGTACTTTCTGTTAAAATCGTGGAATCATAGACAGTGCAAAAATTATTGAGTCTGAATCTACCTTCGAATGCGCTGATTGAATCATTTTCATTTTTCATAGAGTTTTCCACTTTGAAAAATCAATTAGGGGTGTAAAGCTGTAGGATCGAACTTTCATAACGTGAATTATAAATGAAAAAAAAGCTGCGGAGATTCGTGAAAAAATGCTTACAACCCCTTGTCTATAGAAAATATTGATTTATGGTGAACAACATATCGCGCATTGTAGACCACAAAATAAGTCTATGAAATGAATCTAGAAATCGCAACGATCGGTACGATCAGGAGTCGATGACGATCAATCCATTATAGTTGATTCAATTACGTCGTAGTTCTATCAGATTGACGTGGACGGTATACACCCAATGACATATTCAGCAGTTCGAAGTAGCCCTGGTCATGTTTTCGGTACGTAAATAATTCAACAGCATTCAATGGCTTACCCGTTAACTGCCGTATAAATTGGTAAAAGCTTCGAATTACCAGCAATATTGACAGCCGAATGTTGCTTTTTTCTATACGTTGACACGACTGGATCAGAAAGGAACGGGATAATCGGAAATAATTGTATCGACGTTTCAGTTTTTTTTTTTCACGTCAATTTTTAATCGATGATCAGATTGTATCGAATGTAATTTTACTGTGATTCGAGTAGTACGAAAATCGAGACGAAAATCATATGAAGATCACTAATTAGATAAATATAAATGTAACGTCATTAACAATTCAGAAACCTCATAATATCAGTAACAAATAAATAATTCTGTCTGTGTATTTAATTTTAATACGTTTGGGACATGGTAAACTTTTTTTTGTCAATATATAAACAAATTTTGGTCTAAAACTCTACAGTGCTGCCCGGTGACAATATTGTTTCATATAAATCGATTCATGGTACACGAAAAATGTTATAAATTCGTTATTTTCGTGAACCGAACGGATGCAGAGTCTGTTTAACGGAATAGTCCAAAGTTGTTTCGTGCCAGAGTTACATTTTCAACTTGCCTCGTCCACGATCAAGCTATATCTCTATAGAACCGTTCTTTCGCGCTTTTTAGGCCACATCGTTGAGAAACGGAGTCACGACTTTTTTTTTCTTTCTCTCCCTCCCTCTCTCTCTCTCTCTCTCTCTCTCTCTCTCTCTCTCTCTCTCTCTCT